>JABSMS010001821.1:0-17289 GCA_018902275.1 Aleiodes sp. PSUC_FEM 10030003
TTTATTTTTTAGAAAATTCGATTTTTTTGGCAAGATTTGAAGGCGCTTTTCCACAATCTGAAAAATTCACTTTTTTGGAAATATCTCCGGTTCTGTTAGTCGTAGCGCAGAAATTCAAAAACCATCGGAAAGATGAGCGCATTTCCCATCGATTTGTATGGTTATAAAAGAGAAATTATGGATTTTTCGAGTAGATATAGAGCAATCACTGATTTTCAGACAATGGCCTGTAATAATTGAAAATTCGATAAAAAAAAAAGAGTTCTACTACGTGGGCCGATCGTCTATGGTTACGGCTGAGAGGCAGTTGCGAGTGCAGAAGAATCTGAACTTGTCTCTCCTGCATGGTTTTTTTCAAAAAATGAAATTGTGGGAACGCACTGTTTGAGATAAGGTGCTAGAGTATGTGACGGTTATCAACGCGTTAATGGCAATGAATGATGATGTTAATGGATAATTAATTAGTTCAAACCAAAATCATCGAAATAGTAGTATTTTCATTTCCACACTCAACGTAAGAGACAGACTCATAATAATCCCTCTCCCCAGGCTGATCGAAAAACCTGTTATTTTTGTCTTCTCTCCCTAATTCGATAAAATTGTGAGCGCTGAATTGTTCATTAGTGTGCCGCAAATACATAGCACCATTTGGATGAATGTTTTTTAATTATACATTGTCAGGATGTAGTCTAGAATTAGTCATTAATCCTTATCACAAAAATTTAATCCAAAATTCTGAATTTCTCTTATCCATATACACTCAATAGAGACGATCAATCTGATATGTGACATCATTCTTATTCCCAAATGTGATCAGCAATACTTTCTCTCTTAATAAATATTTGGCTGAAACAGTTTCTTTTATTTTTGATCATTAATGATATTATGTTTGATTTATTCTAAGCTGCATCGATTGAAATCAGCTTCACACGGCGCCGCCTGAACCAAAAACTACTCTGCGTTGACAATCAATGGGCTACAGTTACTGTCATTATTATATGGACTTTAATTGAAGAAAACAAATAAGAATACACACATCTCGAAAATAACAATCAAATACTGAATTATACTCAAAACGTCAATACGGTGATTTATCAGGAGAAGCAGGTGCTGAGTGATACTCTATTTTCACTGAATGAATTTAAGGCTTTTGCCAATACATGAGGATAAGTCGACACATAGGTCAGATATACCTTAGAAACGTCATGACTGCCACGGAAGACGCGTAGAGTGTCTGAAAAGAAGACACATAAAGTGACTCACAAATTACCAACGGAACTTCTCAGAAGTGACTACTACAGTGTGTTACATTCAGACGTCCCTTTTACAGTGATCTTAGAATTCGCCTACAACCATTGAGTTCACTCCCAAGGATTGCTGAACAGCTGCGAGTTCTTAGACCATTCGCAGATTTGAAGTGATTGTTGATTCGATTCCTTATAGCAGAAATTACGTGCAGCAAAAGTAGTGAAGTGATGAAACGGAACAAGTCATCTTATTCCAACATTTTACTTATCGGTAATCCTTGATCTAACTTACATGCGTTTTTGAATTCTCCTAGCTTATATGCTTCCAGAGAGCTCTCTGGATGAATGAAAACCTGGGGATGAATGAAGATGATCCATGATGCAAATTAATGGAGATAATGCGTTCTTTGGTGACAATCTTTTAGCCTCTTATCCAGAGACAGTCGAATGGAATGTCCGGAAACTAGATGTGGTGTAATGCCTTTGTGGACTGATGATGTTTGGTTCTCATTACACGACGCTTCAGCAACGAATCGATTGTAATTCGCTGTCTATTGGTTGGTATCAACTCTTTCAACTTTCAACTTATATATTTCAGATGGTGTAAATCAATCGGAGACTAATCAATAACAACGGATGAATCACCTAATGGACGTTTTCAGGTGAACAAAACATGGAATACCAAGGGGAAGATCCAACTCAATTCCTTTAAGTTGAAGTCTCTCGAAGGTAAAAACGAAAAACTTATGAATTGAATTTAATGTATTATTAACAATCGATTTGATTGAAATTCTATGGAAAAGTTTTGCTTCACAATTCACGTTTCCCCCCTCTCCTTCAATTTGTGCGGAGTTTTCATACGTTGTATAAATTTCTTCTAATCTTTTCACTATCTTCATCATAGACAATAATGGAGTCTGTGAAACGACTGATTTTTAGAGTGTATAAGTTATTTATTACGGAAGTCTTCGGAAAAAAAAAATCGCACTCTTCTTTCAATCAACAAGTGAAACTTCTATTGTAGTATAGATAATAATTAAAATCTGATTCATGGATGTGAATAAATAACATCCTTGATATGTTTCGAGAAATCAACTCTGAACATTTTTTAAGAATTCAATGGATTTCATTGCATCTGTTCTTCACTGTTTCTCATCAGAGTCAAGTAAGAAAATGCTGTGCTAAGCATCTGAAAATTGAAATAATCATGGTATATCATGAAATTTCCAATGCTGAATGAATTTATAAGGATGCTTACAGATTTAAAAGTGTTGAGAGTAACTGGAAAGAATCCAAACGCTGTTAATTGACAAGGACGTTGAGCTTTCATAGTAACCATTCTCATATCTCTCACGAGTGTTCTACCTTCTTTACACCAGGTGATTTCATTCCATTTAGAATGCAACAGTCCCTCACTAATTTCTGAACTGGCTATTGTTAAATTATTGCATGTAAATGCAAATGAGAATAACTGAGTGAAACATCCCCCGAAATAAACGACGAATAGAATACGTCTCATAATTGAGTTTCCTGGCTGAAAAATAAAAAAAAAATAAGAAAGTTCATACAATCGCTTTCGAGAATATAATATGAGACAAAATAAAATGCAGCAACTCATTTGCTTATTAATTGAAATAGCAAACTGTTCAAACGGAAAAACTAAGAGGAAAATCAACCAGAATTCATGTGCAAACGCAAACGTGAGGAAGAAAAAATCGGCTTTGCAGGATCCAAGGCAGAAAGAAGGAATCTACGTAAAACACCTATAGACTATACAAAACGATTGATTTGTTCAAATCATTGCAAGAAAGTAGGTATTGAATCATTCATGAATATCATGTGATTAATTCAATTTTTTATAGGCGAATTCACCAACCAGTATGAGTTGATATCCAACAAGACAAATTAGAAAACTGAATACAAGTACTTGTACAAGATTTATGAATGAGTATATATCCTCAATATCCTCAACTAGATTGATGAGTATCTGATGTTGTTTCGCGCATTTTTTGAACTCATTAAGGGCGGCTCTTATCGTTCTTCTTCGTGCTACATACAGCTTCTGCATCTCTTTATCATAATTATCAAATTCAATCAATGGATCATGTGTATCGAAAAGTGTTTCCAATCTGTTCCTGAGAATTTTAAATTGTCCAGCAACAAATATGTTCATGAGCGCAAGATAATTATCGAAGCAGAAGTAACAGATAGAGGTATGATAAGAACTTAATATCTGAAACATTGCCAGAAGTTGGTTGTTTAGTTCAAGGATTAATTTACCAACTTAATTACTCACCTGTACGGCATAGGCTATTTCATACCAAGGCGTGATATAAATGGGTCCAATCCACAATGTGAATGGCAAGAATCTATCAGTTCCATTCCTTCCCATATTGACTAACAAAAGTTACAAGAGATTGATGAATGACGAAGGAAATAATTTAATTGCATAAAATTTACTTATTTTACTATTTTATTATTGGATTATGGCAATCCTCGATCCCTACGGTTCGGTTCTCAGCCGGAGCCCTCTTCAGGGAACACCTATTTAGTTCTACGACAAATATTTCAAAATATTATAAATTATCCAGCAAAACTATTTCAAAATTCCATTTTTTTCATACACTAGGCCAATTTCGCACGCGCTTCACGTGCGCTTTAGACGAACAATCAGATTTTGCCACACAATATGAATACGATCAGACTTCGATGAGAAAATTCTTTGGAATTTATTTCTATTTGTCGTAGAAATAAATGGGTGTGCCCTGAAGAGGGTTCCGGATAGGAACCGAAACGTTGGGATCAACTTAATGGAGTAGAGTTTGGATTGTAATCTAAATCTGCATCGACCGAGGATGGCCATAATCCAATAATAAATCAAGAAATAACCATCATACAAATTAGTTAATTTGAACTAATCCTGTGAAATTATTCATAATTCTCTAAATCTCAATGCATGAACTTACGGAAGAGAGGTTGAACCACGTAACAAAGACCAACACTTTGTGCCAAGAGAGCAAATACAATGATGAAATACATCGCTTGTTTTTCACACTTTTTTATAACATATTTTCCATAATCATTGTGATATTTTGACCACAAAATTTGACTCGTATATTTCATCAGACGAATGTATTTCCGTCGCTGCAACATGAATGCAGTAAATTTGGATTGGGAAATGAAACAACTACCAAATCCAATGAACGAATACACAAATTCCTGCATCAAATTTTTCATTTTGAGGATAAAATTCGATTGAATTTTGTTATCTTACATGAAATTATTTAACTCACATTAAATGAGCCCCAGCAGTAATAGATATCTATACCAGTAACACAACAGCCAACTACAAGTACGACTGTGCAATACGCTGCTGCTAAAGTCACTACGATCCCCTCATTTCTAGTAGTTGGAATAGCGAAACCAGCAATGCTGAGGAAAAAATTTGTCAATCTTATCGGTAATGTTTCACGCGTGGTCGATATCATGATGCAACTCCTTATGTTCGGTGAATTCATCGCGTGTAACTATTTTTTTTCTTCGAATCTCACCCCTCGCCATGATTACACATAATGAGCGCCAGCTCTACTTTGACGATGTATCAGCGGTAAGAAAATTGCCGTCGATTATCATCTAATTTTCTTACTATCTATGTCCGTTTACAATTCTTATAAAAAATTGTTTTTTACTTCTTCGTTATGGCCAGTGAGAATAAGATTGAGGCATTTCTAGTGAGGAACAGTTCTCTGAAAGAATACGGAGTTATTTTTCTTACATCGGAAAAAAAATATCGTAATTGATGTATTTACGTAAGTGTTTACAAGAATTTTAGGTAATTCATACTTTCTGGAGTGAAGACAATGAACTTAGAACGAATTATTGTATGCTGAATTGTTCATCAGTTTACCACAGATACATAGTATTATTGGAATGAATGATCTTGAATTGTACAGCATTACGATGAAGTCGAGAAACTATAATTGATACTTATCGCGAAAATATCAATTCTTTTGATCAATATACTCAATAAAAATCATGTCATTCAATTGAGTGCATCTTCACTTAGAGACGATCCAACAGATATTCCATACTAGGGGGTTCGCCCCCTGCTCGCTACGCTCGTCAACCCCAGGTGGGCTTCCCCCCCCCCCAGCTAGCTTCATTCGCTTCCCCCTCTAAATTATTGAAGAAAGGGTTGAACCCTCACTCTCCCACGTTTCTGTGAGGTTCAACCACATCTTCAATTCTGCATAAAACGTTCCCGGAAATTAGCAAAATTGCTAGAGATGATTTCTCTCCATCTCGATGAAATAAACAAAAACAATCTACCACTGAATTGCTGTATCTCGCTATGTTTCCGAGATAATTGATAAAGAAGCTTACTGATTGCAAGAATCTCCCTTTTCTTCCGTCAATATTATAAATACGATCATGAAAAGTCAATCTTTTTTTCCAATCATACAAATCGATCTGAAATGAGCTCACCTTTCAGTGGAATTCAACGGAGATTTTTCTGATGAATTTTCGCCAGGTGTTACTGGAGATTTTTCTGTTGAATTTTCGCCAGATTTTACTGAAGATTTTCCTGTTGAACTTTCGGCGAAGTTCACTGGAAATTCAATTGAAAAATTTACAGTAGGAATTTTCATTGAATTTTATCGAAGATTCCGGAGATTCTTTGGGTGATTTTTTTTCGTTCCTCGGAATTCCATTGGAGATATTGGTGTATTAAGGTAATCGTCAATAACCCCATAGCTGAATCAAAGAAACCAAATTGACGAATCTCACAATTTTTCATTTTTCTGTGAATATCTCTAAAGAATAATGGAGATAGCAGAATTTCCTCGGGCATCTTTTTGTAGATCTCATCTTCCCCTACAAAAGAATATGTCAACATAATTTTTCTTCATTTCTTTGGAAATTGGAATTTTTGGTCAAGATTTGAAAAAAATTGGAAAAATAATTTTTTTTTTACCAACATACAATCGATTTTTTCACAAAGAAACAACTGAGCTCGTCTTTTAGTGAAATTGGCCGGAGATGTTTCTGTTGACTTTTCATGCAATTTTACCGGAGATTCTGGAGATTCTTCAGGGAAATTTTTTCCGTTTCTTACGATAGTTTCTGGAAATTTTTCAAGTGAATTCTCGCGTCTTATTGGAGTATCTTGAAATTTTTGGAGTCAATTGTGTGGGTGTTCTTTTGTATTTTATTAGAGATTTTAGTGTACTTGGAGAATTGGCTATTTGAGATATTTTTTTTTGTAATTTTGATTACACTCAATGGAGAAGTTTGACACCAATTTCATAATTTAAATAAGATTATCGTTCGCTCCTGTAAAATTATTGTTCTTATTTCGCACTAACTTTTGAATATTTTACGGTGATATATTATTTTTTCTTCATTCTGACAAATATCACATAACCTCAAACACAAAAAATGACTCTACAAATATTATCACAGTTTTGAAACTCTCCTGAGAGGGCTCTAGGAGGTTTCCCGAGACACCAGGGGGCTCCAGGAAGCATCAGAGGGCCCCAGGAGGACGCAAGAGGTTTCAGAAGGTCCCAAGCGCGAGGAGGGGGCGGGGGGAGTTAGGGGAAGAGTAAGAGCTTAGTCGAGAATGTAGGGAATCAAATTAAATTGTCTAGTAAAAAGGTTGTAACGTACATATAATTACTGTACTCATATCTAGGTATCTTACTTGAGAGAGAGGGAATTCCTGGAGCGTAAGGACTGCAATCTTGATTATAAATACTTCATCATGTATTCTATAGCTTAACACATGACATGATATCACAATAACATTCATCAAAATGAAATAATATGGAAGAATTTTTACTGACTCAATAGGATTCAATTCGACGTAACAGTGAAGCAGTAGACTCGCACCACTATGACGTATGGGAATGGTTCACGAAGAATTTTTTTTCCATCAAGAACAGGAACGTTTTTTATGGAGACCTGATCAGGAAATTTCGATATCAGTGCGACGGGCTTGCCATGAGTACGAAGTTCCACGAGCTGAAAACCCCCGTCGCACTTGTGTCGAAAATTATTTTTGACGGTGGTGTTACGTTCTACGATTTGCGTACTGTACCTTTTTCGTTCACGAGTAAATGAAAAATCACTTTTCAGCACGAGGAGAACGAAGCAGCAATGTCAAAAAAAGGAATTTTCGTAAATTCAGACCAAATTGAAAGCAACACTGCTCGAGCAAAAAGTAGCAGCGAATTTCATTCAAAAATTCTTTTGCAACATTATTTATTCAATAAAGATTTCGCAAAAGTGCACTTGTTCTTAATCTTGAAGTATCTTTATTGCTCTGCCTCATCAAAGTTAGGAATGAAAATGCTGTATTGCAAATCTATAAAAATTGAAATATGATCGGTACTTGAAAGTTGATATATCTGAGAGCATCCGCTCAGCCGTTCAAGATTGGGAATCCTCAAAGACGAAGCGAAGCATTTGAGAAGCGACAGAGACTAGGGCAAAACAGACCAATTGTTGATATCTCGGAGACTAATAACTTGCAAAGTGCACTGCTGGAAGGCTTAGAAAAAAATCTCACCCTCCTTTGAATCAACAAGTGAAACTTCCATTGTGGTATAGATAATAATTGAAATCTGATTCATGGATGTAAATGAATAATATCCTTCAAATGTTTCGGAAAAAGAACTGAATGGATATTTTTTAAAAATTCAATGGATTTCATTGAATCTGTTCTTCACTGTTTCTCATCAGAGTTAAGTAAGAACATGATGTGCTGAGCATGATGTGCAGAGAACATGGGGCAAGATGGACACCAAGAGTAAAATGGACGGTTATACGAAATGAGGGATATTATGCCCGTAAGTTGATATAATCTCAATAAATTAAGACTCAACTTTAGAGGGTTCAACGTTAGAAATTTTTTCATTCCACCTTTTTTAAGCTAGGAACATTTTCGAACGGTCATCGTACCGAAAAATTGGATTTTGTTCTCCGAAATATGAAACTGAACCCTTCTAATTTTTTTTTTAAGTTTGGGTTTTTAACGATATCTTCAGGTCTATTAATTGCAGCAAGTTGGGGTTGTGCTCAAATGTAAGCTGAGGTCATTTCCGATACGTCTCAGTGGTCGCAAATAAATTTTTAATGATTCTCAATATAGTTATGAGGCAAAAAATCATTTACAGAAAATTACTCACTACTTCATTCAAAATCGTCAAAAATTCATGCATCACCAGTAAAATCTCTCGGGAATGACTACAGCTTCATTATCAGCCTAGCTCTAATTCGTTTCGACCAATAGAACCGGAGATATTCTCTGAAAATAGAAATTTGGAAGAATATACCTTTTTCTCATTTTCGTGTGTTTAAGACGTATTTATCATGTAGTAATTGAGCTAAATGTGTAGCGTATATGATATATATTTCGAATATTTGTTACATGTATGAATTGTACATTTCAAGAACTTGAATGAAACTGTATCTCTTGACTTGTACGTTGCATATATTATTGATTAGATTCCCGATACATTTATCAGATATGAATGAAATACAATTCCATCAGATATCTCATGTATGTCATCTGTATATACTTAATATATGACATACACAACCATGAGCTATGAAACGAATCCATTTTTCGCATATTTTTTCATAAATATTCTGTATGGGAAATGCATCGTGAATGTATTACCATAATATATCTGAGAAAAGATGTCCGCCCAATATCAATCATTTCTGCGTACATCCCAGACACATTTTTTCCATGCGGATTCCTTTCAACTAAATCGCGTGCTCCTCAAAACATTAGAAACTCTGTCACAGATGGAAAAAAATTGATTTACATTAATCTCAGTTGACTTATTTCCCAATTTTCATCTCTATCAGCACACTATTACATGGAAAATATTATTACTATTATAATTCATACCATGCTATTACTTTTGTCATATAAAATATATTGTCAGGCACATTACGCAGTTTGCCTCATCAGTGCGAGATAAGAAAATGAAGTATTACAAATCTAAAAAGAAAAATACAATGAGTCCATTATCAACAAACTATCCATAATGGGAAAATAAAAATAAATAAAGAACCGATGTGAATGTTCGCAGAGTGACTGATGAAAATTCACCAACAGCTAAACAACATGGCTTCTGTGATCTCATAATGACATTTGATAAATCACTGACTAATTGTTTCTTCAATAAATTTGATTTTTGGGAAAACCATTCAACATCGTATGCAGCATGAGATATTTCGACACTCGCTTCAGACAAATCATTGCACGTCCACATGGAGAAATATAAGACCATGGTACTACTGCAGATGTGAATGCACGAGTGAATTTGCGATAATAATTCACCAGTATTCTTCAATGCAAAGTTCAGATAAATTATGTAAATCAATCGTCAGTATATTCATTAATAATTAATTATGCCTCACCGTCATCAGCTGATACAATTGCAAACAAATCAACATACTGAGAGCAACGACAATTCCAAGGATGACAGTTTTGTAAATATTTTTTATATTATCTATGTAACCAATCAATCTTTGATGTTTTATAACACAATTTTTGAAGCGTGAATAAACTAGATGATCATCACTGAATGAAGTGTTAGTTTCATTACAGATATTACGTAAATCTTCCTGAAGTATCGTGAAGTGACCAACAAGTGTTATGTTTATTTGGCAGAGAAAATTATCGAAACAAAAGAAACAAATACAGCTGTGATACGCTGAGAACATCTGATTGAGAATAAATTATGCCATTACGTCGTAGCCGCAGAATCAAAAAGGCGTGAGTATTATATTCTTCTTCCCCAATGACACGAGAGTATAACGGATTAATCAAGGAAGAATGAAACACTTCAGGTCTTTTGAAAATTTTACCTACGCCCTTTTGACTCTACGGCAATGACACTAACTCAGAATTTTTAGAATTGCGGAAATGAGACGTTTAATTGACGTCGTCGAATTAAGATTGAATTAGATATCACTTTTGAATTTTGATAATTTGCAGTATGATAATTTTACCCTCCACAATTCAAATAAATTAGCAAATATCTTCCAGTTCAAAGATATTCGAAAATTTCGAGATGTTTCATTGTCGTGAAAAATTTCCATAACAAAAAACTATTTCGTACAAAATATTTTCATACGTATTTCATTCGCAGAAATTCGAGTAAAAACCCATATATTAATAAATCTATATAAGATATGAGCTTATATATAGCGGTAAAATTATACATATGGAGCTACATATATTTCATTTGATATATTTAAAACTATTCTATTACCATATATGATTTCATTCAAGTTGTAAAATGTAATGCACTCATATATGGCACATTCCACCAATTCTTGTCTCAGAATTTGGCGGTAAATTTTAATCAATACCATCCAAACCGGGAGAGCTTTTTGTATTTCTAGACTCCAGTGCGATGTTGAAGCTAGTGTAGTCAAATGCTGCCGCCAGGAATTCATTATCTTCACAAGCGGGAATATATTCTGGATTGGTGAGGACAAATGGCGGGCTGATTCTGCTCATAGCCAATTCAATTTTTGATATCCACTGCAAATTTTCTGTCGGATTATGATCTTGGATATTTACCCATTTGTTCTTTAAAATTGTACATTTTCTCCATACATATTTCATATATTCTCTACTATCTAATGATTCTACCAGTTTATGAAATATCACTGAATTAAGTGATAATTTGTAAATTTAATTTGTTTCGCACCATTCTTGAACGAACCGCAGTTTGAAAATTTGGGGAAACATGTAGAACCATGGGAATTTTGTAATTGAGAAAACGAGGAATTATTGGAGGGAGAGGGCCAAAAATTACCATACTTCTCCTGAAAAAGTCATTTTAAGGAGTAAAATGGATGTCCCGATAATACAAAAATGTTCGTTCAAAATTTTGAACTTTATTACAGAAAAGAGTTCTGAGTTTTTTTGATAGATGATAGTCTAAAACTGCACAAAAATGGGGAACAAAGCTTTTCAATGAAACAGAAAATAACCCAAAGATTGTATATCTCGATTATCATAGGAGTTGAAGGTCTCTAAGAAATGGGATGACTTGTTTGTGGAACGCATAAAAAGTTGTGAGTTCGGTGATGAATTAAAAAATTTACCGCCAAATCCTGAGACAAGAATTGGTGGAATGTGCCATATTTTCGATAAAATTTCATCTATATACGTAACTCCCTACATGATGCCTTAAATTTTGTATGGAAGAATAGTATATTTGAGAACAAAGCAGCCTATGGTGAGTCAATTGGCAGACGGAAGGATTCGTAATCCTAAGGTTTTGGGATCGATTCCTCGACTCGGCCAATTAATACAAGCATCGTTGTAAAAATAATTTACATGGGCTTTGTTGACGAACACACCGTGGACCTCCATCGTTGATAGCTCATAGAAGCGTGAAAGTGACGAGATTAAATACAGATGAATACTGAAAAATTCACAAGCATAAAAAGATTCAAAAAATCCCAAAAATTAAAATGTACGACGACGCCAAATAGACATCTTTCCTCAATAGCTTTTTTTTTACCTAGTATTGATCAATTTCAACCATCCAAAATGCATAAATACCTGTACAGCAAATAATATTTCATACCAAGGTGTCATTGTGATTGGTGGATCAATCCAAAAATTAAAAGGTAAAACTCTGTCACTCTCATTCTTTCCTCGATTATCTAAAATAAAATAATAGTAATAAAATTGTTTAACAGTTTTTTCATTTCAATTACCTAATAAAGGCTTCAAAGCGTAAGGTATCAGTGTTCCATGGCATATTATAACATTTGTTACAATAATATAATTGCTTTTTGTCATGCAGTGTTTCATAACACTAGCACCATAATCATCATAATTGTTGAACCAAAAATTATTCTTCGCATAAATAATTGCATTCAAATACAACTCCCGCTGTGTTGAGAGAATAACGGTTTTGTAGAGCCCCATACCGACGATGGAAACGTTCAGTGCAGAGTATGAAAATTTCTGCAAAGATTACTCTCATTATGGCATCATTTAATATTTGATGGAGACGAAATTCAACTGCATCACTAATGATATTAAATATTAAGGAAGTCTTGAACGTCTAATGAATACAGTACGAAAATTATGCCAGAATTATAGCGTATGCGTACTTTCATCCTGAATATGTCTATATTGACTAATTGTATAGTCAATACTAATTTTAGTATTGACTATACAATCGAAGTATTGAGAGGATCATATAAGACAAAATCTCATCACAATTTTTTTTTGAATATCCGTTGGTTCAGCGCTGTGGATATATTTGATGAATTACACGCGGTAGGCGGGGGTCGATCCCCGACGATGACACTGGTGAGATCTAATCACGACCAAAAGTCTCCATCAGTCGCAAAATACCCCCTAATAAGGCTGTCGAAAACGTGAAATTAAATAATGTTCTTAAAAAAATTTTAAAAAAAGTTATTCAATACATGTTTTTATGGGGAAATGACTCTTTTATGCAAACTCAAAAAGAAATGTTGCTCGTAAGTATCAAAGGTACTCCTATTGACTACCTGAGTATTTCTCCCATTGAGTTCCAATAGAAACTCAAATTGAGTACCAATTGAAGTCCACTTGAGTTTTTGAGAAAAACCACCCGGATACTCATGAAAAGTACCAATTTGACTCAATATCAGTTTCAAAAATACTATTCATGAGTATTTCAGATACTCGTCGTGAGTATCTGTGATACTCAATGGCCAGATGACAAAAGTGTCATCTACGTATCTGAACCACACAGAAAGTTCCAAGCTTGCTGGCTTCAGTACTTTGTTTTCAAAATGTTCCATGAGAATGTCAGCTGTGATTGGAGAAACAGGAGAGCCCATAGCTGTCCCTGATCTCTATTCATAGAAATTCCTTCGGAACTGATAATAAGTAGAAGGTAAGCAGTGCTCAATCAGCGGAAGGAGGTTTAGAGAGATCTTTTTGGATTTCCTCATAATCTCTGAAGTGTCAGGTATAGTAGCATTGGTAAAGAGGGATTCCACGTCAAAAGTCACTAGGATGTCATTCGAAGACGTTTTGAGAGTTTTCAGTTTCGTTACGAAATCCAGGGAATTCCGGATATGTGAGCCATTCTGTCCTGTGAGCTTAGAGAGTATATCTCCAACTCAAGAAGGATTTCGAATGATTGAACGGAAAACCACTGAACTCTTAAAGAGGGCAAACCCTTCGCCTGACCTTACAAAATCTCTCCTTTCTAAAGAATCCTTTCCCCCACGACTTTATGGACTACCTAAAATTCATAGAGAAACGGTTCTATTAGACCCATAGTAAGCAATGTAGGTGGTTCCACCTTCAAACTAGCCAAATTCCTTACAACACCTCTTCAAAAGCTCACAGGAAAGAATGGCTCACATATACGGAATTCCCGGGATTTCGTGACCAAAATGAAAACTGTTAGAACGTCTTCGAATGACATCCTAGTGAGTTTTGACGTGGAATCCCTCTTTACCAATGTCCCTATACCTGACAATTTAGAGATTATGAGGAAATCCAAAAAGATCTCTCCGAACCTCCTTCCGCTGCTCGAGCACTGCTCAACTTCTACTTATTTTCAGTTCCACGGAAATTTCTATGAACAGAGATCAGGGGCAGCTATGGGCTTTCCTGTCTCTCCAATCATAGCCTCTATCTTCATGGAACATTTTGAAAACATAATACTGAAGTCAGCAAGCCTGAAACCTTCTATGCGGTTCAGATACGTACATGACACTTTTGTCATCTGGCCCCACGGAAGAGCAGATCTGAATATTTTCTTGCTATTTTTAGATGAACAACATCTCAGTATCAAATTTACAATGAAGATAGAACAAAACCAGTGTCTCTCCTTTCTGAATATGCTGGTCCAACGTAATGCTGATGGCACATTAGATCATCAAGTATATCATAAGCCTACACGCACTGATAGATACCTCAACACAAGCTCCCACCACCACCCATCCCAGAAAAACTCGGTTATCTGCTCTCTCGTTTATAGGACTCTGACCCTCTCACAATCAACCAGTTTGAAAGGTGAAATTGAACATCTTGAGACAGCCCTAGGTAAAAACGGATACCAAATCCATCAAATCAAGCATATCACCAAAAATCTTCAAACCAAGATCTCTTCACAGGATGAAGTCATTCCTGAAGAAAACCAGGGCAGACTTAAATAGTGGCCCTCCTCCCTTACCTTCAAGGTACGACTGATCGCATCAGCAAAATCCTGAGGAAGCATAACATCCGAACGATCTTCCAACCCCCGAAGAAAATATCCCTCGAAAATTATTTTTTTGCGGGAATATTTCTCGTGAAAAAAAATTTGTAGTATTTTGCGATATTTGCGATTTCAACAAATGTGAATTTGAACATACTGGCTATTTGTACATTACACTATTCACAATTATTCAAGAAACAATTCGGATAGTCCTGCACCGGGCGTTGAACCCGCATCTACCGATGTTGCATCAGGCAATCTACCGATCGAGTAATCCAGTTCTATGCCAATTTCAATTTGAATTACCGTACAAACCACACCTACAGTCATATCCCTACTTCATTGTTCTCCATACAGCAAATAAATTTGGAATCAAATTATATTCTTGAAAGACTGTTGTTGCGTGATTTTTGCGTGAGTTCAGCATGATGCACAAATAGCTTGGTACTCAAACCAATCTATATTCAATTTTTCGACTTATTCCCCTTTAGCACTTCACTACTGAATTTACGTTGGCATGCCGTCTTTGCTAATGACGTCAGCATGAATAGAAAAATTATCATAACGATCATAACGATTCCACTTTGAACTGAAAGAAGTACAAGTAGCTTGCGGATACGTGGAACTTTCGCCTTTTCATTTCGATCAAGTAAATTTCAATCTTGGTCA
Source organism: Aleiodes sp. PSUC_FEM 10030003 (assembly GCA_018902275.1). Classification (NCBI taxonomy): domain Eukaryota; kingdom Metazoa; phylum Arthropoda; class Insecta; order Hymenoptera; family Braconidae; genus Aleiodes; species Aleiodes sp. PSUC_FEM 10030003. Next base: position 15,170 of record JABSMS010001821.1, read on the forward strand.
GAAAAAAACTCGGCAAATTACGAAGATAGAATACTCTCAGTACAACTGCCTCTTGTTGTACACATTTGTATAACTTACACTGAAATCACCATAACAATGATATAAATCATTTAAAGTAACCGCCAATGCGAATCCAAGGGCACCAATTGAGTATACAACTACACCAGTCATGATACGTTTACCAAGCTCTGTTTCTTCAGCCCAGAAGCCAGAAAATCTGAGGTAAAGAGCTGTTAGTTTTACTGCTATTGAATCACCAGGTGGTGAAGCCATAATGATCGGGAAACGGAAGAATGATTGACATAAATGTGTATTTTATCCATCAACTAGTTCCGCTCCCTCTTCGCACTTAACTCATTATGTATTCATGGTAAATGCGTGTAATAAGCTGCATACGCTTCTTTCCCCCTATTTCATATCGATCAGAGAGCATTACGGAGCTCTCTTTATTGCTCTCCCTGACTTCTCGTTCACTTGACATAAAACTTTAAAAAAATTGCTGTGAATAAACTGAGGATGTATATAGAAGAATTCGATACAATTCTCCATTCAAAACTACTTAAGGGAAAAGGAATGATGAAGTCTTTTCGACGTTCTCTTCTTGAGCATTGTGACTCTTCAGATCACATCACATGTATTTTCGCGCTGGGATTGAGGCGAAATCCAAAGAAAAGGAGTTTGTGAAAATGACGAGGGAAAACGGAGTTCTGAAAGAAAGTATACCGGAGAAACATATGAATTTCGGAGGAATCTTTTTTAAAACTGGTATCTTTTCACACTGCCATCATCAGACAGATTGTTTCATGGAAGCCAGATAAAAAATGCATTATTACATACCTGAAATTACATGAGTATTAATTGATAATATTTTCAAGAAATTCGGATGATAGTCTGAGATCCCTCATTAGAAAACTATAACCTCGTCTCGAAATTGAATGTGATAACGTTCAAAGAGAATATTATGGTATGGATAATGGAATTACAAGAACATAAACTGACCAATCCTGGCATTATTGAACTTCACTAATGTTTTTATACGTTAATTTTTAATATCAGGCTGTGCGGCGTATTGACGAGATAAATGAAATGCCCCGCAATACGACAGAGTATATTGTACTCTCTACTAAGACGCGACGCTTGATTGAGAATTGCTTATCATACCATAACATTCTCTTTGAACGTTATCATATTCAATTGACAGATGAGGGTATACTTTTCTCATGTAGGATCTTAGAATATAATGGGAGATACTAGAACGAGATGGGAAAGTTTGTTCCTTTATCTTCTTTGGAAATTTTGTTTGCGTCAATACAGTACAAAGTGACAAGAATAATCTGAGAAATTACATCAGAGCTTATCATTCTTTGTCAACATATGTCATGCGCATTTCCACCACGGAGACGAATATTTTTGGTTCTCATTAAGGATGTATCGGATAGGTAATCGAAATTCAGAGAAAATTCTGAAATTTTACACAATGATGTATTTTCATAATGGGAACATTGATAAATTTTTTCAGATTTTTTAACTACTTCGTTTGTTAGTTATCAATTCTTTTATTTAACACGTATCCTTATGGCAGCATCATCTTAGCGGTTTAAAAATTTTTTATTCTCATATAAATAATTCGCCATAAATTCCCTAAAAAATATATAATGACAAGTAATTATTTAATGTTATTTTTTTTCATTGAATTATGTCATGTTATGGATTATTTAACATCAATTCATTGAAAATGATAACAAAATTCCTGAATTTTCACATTTCCACCATTGAAACGCGACAACACTGTACAAGTATATAGTGGAAATTCAATCGGTAATGTAGGTATGGCCTGCTGTACCATCGCACAAGCCCATCACCGGTATTTGTTGAAACCACTAATATTTGCAGGTTAACTACCATATGCACATTAGAGCAGTGCCGCCAGTACTCAAAAATGAAATAAAACTAAACCACTCTGTTGCCGGGTTCGCCTATGAATTTATCAGCTCAGAAAAATTAATTTTATAGAAATAAATAATTGAAAATTAATTTGAAAGATATATATTGACTCTTTAAATGTTTTTAAGTAACTTCCACGAATGAAACACGAATATTTTGTAATTTTGAATGTTCAT
>JABSMS010001832.1:0-17285 GCA_018902275.1 Aleiodes sp. PSUC_FEM 10030003
TTTTTAAAATTTTTGTTGTTTTTTAATTTTAAATTTAGATTTTTTTTTAAATTTTGATAATTTAGAATTTTTCAAAATTTTGATAATTTTGATTTTCAATTTTTTCAAAATTGTGAATTTTTCTGAATTTCAATTTTTTTCAAAATTTGTGTTTCTATTTTCTTTAAAATTTCATAGTCTCAAAATTTTGATTTTTTTTGTTTGCATACTTTTTTCTCTTCAAAAAGATGCTTCTCAATCAAGTCAATCTTGAAATTTCCATCGAAGGGTCCATTTTGTCCCATCTTCCCCTATTATTTATACAATATCCTATCAGTACCCACGGTGCTAACGACTTATAGTCGAGGTACTGATGTTGAGTACCCGTGATCCTAAGGATTAGTACCCGTGGTACTAACGGTTAGTACAAATCTTGTCACAAGTATCTGCGAAACTAACCACTAGCACCGCAGATACTTGTGACCAGTATCTGTGGTACTAACAATAAGTACTATAGAAACTTTTTGGCTACGAGCGGTACTTCATCGGAGTATCCATGGGGTACTCAAATGAACTGATTTTCGGACTTTTGCTCAGTATACTTGACTCAAGTACCTGTGGATACTCACCAACAGTATCTGTTTTTTAGGGTGTGTATGGCAACAATAAAATTTTGAAACTGAGTTGGGGTAACCGGACTCTTACAGTCATGTTTTCTGTTCTATCTGAGTATAGGTGTTCGCAATCGTACATATAACAATACACTTCAGAGCAGAACTGCTAAAAAATATAGCTTGATTTGACCTTCACAATATGATTTCGTCAAATTGACTATTAATGTTATGTGTGGGAAACAAGTAGTTATTCATCATCTGCAGATGTGTTCAATCGACCCGTGAAAATCAAGCTTCAATCAAGCTGAGTTCGCAGCCTTATGAGATCAAAAAGGCTTAATCGCAATGGGCTGTTGGTCGTGGAATCCGTCAGTTTTTGCTCGCTTGACTCAAGACGATTTCGTTTAAGTCGGTTTTCCGACTTGAATCAAGCCTATTTTTTCTTCTGGATGCTTCATTCAGATATCTTATTCTCTCCACATATTTAATCGTTTCGGATGAACGAATGAATCGATTGCAAGTCTGACATATTCACGTATGAACGATCAATAAGTATGAGAGTTTAATTCCAAAATGGAAATATCGAATGATATTTTCGAAGCCATGGCTTCGAAAATATCATTCGATACCGAGACACCGAGAAAAGGATTCGGTTGTCTGGAACGAGCCTCATTAACTGTTAACGAATGGTTAGTTTAAATAATAAGCAAACTCATATTCGTTAACAGTCAACGAATCGCCCATTCGTTAACAGTTAAAGAGCGAAGTGTTATCTGAAATGCAAGGGCATCAAGGAGTTGCCACCATTCTAATCTAACCTCAATTATGTGAAAAGCTACGTCAATAGAAGTTGACAGATGAATGACATAATGAGAGATAAGGTTCATGGATATTTTCGGAGCAGCATATGGGTTATGCGAAATTCAACTGATCCATATTAAAATTTCCTTTCATGAATCCATAAGAATGTCACACTTTTCCAGGAACTAGAGTGCCGTCGATGGAATTGGTTCATAACTTTTAATCGATGTTTTTAATTGACCGTTAGACAGAGTATCACGCTAAAGTGACAATTGTAAGTGCCAGGATACTTATTACGATACTTGGGGCGGGACGGGACAGGACAGGACGAGGTGGGACGGGACGGGACAGGACGGAGAGACTTGAATAGTCGTGGGGATGAAGGAACGATGGAATGTGGACTGTGGAACGAAAAATTTTAAATGGGAGGTTATCTTGAATAGAAAAATGATAAAATTAATTAATAAAATGGAATTAATTAGTAAAGTGAAATGTGGATAATTGAAATGAAGTGAATAATGGAATACTTATCATTATAAATTATGACATGAATTGTACGAGTAGAATATTCAGGAGTCCAATCAATGTAAGAAGAATGATACAAGTGCGCTGATATTCAATTATTAGAAAAAAAGGAATAATTAATGAGGATAATTAGATTATTGTAACAAAATAATGAGATTGCTGTTACGACAAATTTCCACCTTTATGTGTGCGGAAAAACTATTGTATGGTGATTTTTGTACATGTGATCCATAGTGAACAATATAAAAACATTAAATAGTTAATAATTTTATTATTGTTTCCAACTTTATTTTTAATCGATTAACACAATTTGGAAGTAGATTTTTTTAGATTTTCTTATCCATTAGTGTAAATTACTTATATTTAGAATAACACAAAAGCAGAGCAATATATCAATCATGTTATGTATTAAAATTACATGTTTCAAACAGCTCATTAAATTTCTTTTTTACCTAAAAATAAATTTCCTTTTATTTATGTCTCAATTTATTGTTATCATCGAGAGAAAAAAAATCATGAGAAAACGGAACAGAAGAAAACGAAATGGAAAAAAAATTCTCATCGGGGTTGTGATATTTGTGTACACTCTGATAATTCGGGCTTTTTAATTTTACTTCATTATAAATTTGATACAAAAGAGATTGTTTACCCTCACATTAGATTCCTTTAATCCATTAGAAATTGATTAGGTCAAAGTGACATTAATTTTTCATGAAACACAAAGCATAAACTAGCAAATAGTTAAATAAAAAATAGAAAAAAATGTATAGTTATTTTTTTTCATCATTTTTTCTTTGTTTCTCTTTATTATGCTAATTAACTTTGATTGAGAAAGTGAATAAGTTTACAAATCAAATTTACGTTGTTTTGTAAATATCTTGAAAACTATGGGGTTGAGGGAATTTTCGCAGGACACCTTTTTTGAAGCCCGAAAAATTCTCTTCAAAAAATGTCTCTTAGAACTCTTCTCTAAGCCCACACGTTTTAAAGATATCTGTGGAAGAATATGCAAGATAATTGAGCATTTAGATTCATTAACCCTGAGGTGAAAGTCGCCCGAAATCGCCCGGCGGACGCCAGAGTAGGGATAACCAATCATAATGTGTGTGCGAGAGACGTCTGTCATCTCTCTTCGTCACTTAAAGTCAGGCCCGTAGAAACATCACATTGCGCGGGTTTCTAATCCTCATTTTTGAATTACAGATTTTCTTAGTGGACTCATATCACTCCCAGTTATGCATTAATTTTTCGTGTTCTATTCCATTTAATCAGCAGCAATCAGAAACTTGAGAGTGCTGTACTTATGAAACACAGGAAAATAGAGTTTCTCTATTTTATTTCAATTTCAATTCATGTACTTTAAATGGAAAACTATGCATGAATCCAGGGTAACTTTGTGTTAATTGTGATAGAGCAAAGTTTGTGATAAAAATTCATATCTGTTTCGTTTATATACACATGCAATTCTTTTTCTTCACGCATAAGAATTTCCATGACAATTGCCATGGCATTTCCATGGCGACGGCCATGGCAACTGTCATGGAAATTGCGATGACATTGTCATGGCATTGTTATGACATTGTCATTAAAAATTTGCCGCTTGTCATGGCAATCCTCCGACAATTCATCGATCTGTTGTATATCAATTTTATTTATTTTATCCCGCTCAAACGAGGGACGGTCAAGAGAGGGAGCACTGTATGAATAGAAACAAAAAAACACTGAAGATATCATTTTTTTTCTTTTGAATGGCATCCCACACAGTATCGCAATAGTATCTTGCAAACAAGAATTATTTGTCCCATGTCAGCTCTATATTAATTTTTCTCTCATTTTCTCTGTGAGCGGCAAAATAGAAGTATGTATGTTCATTGGTCATAGCGAAGAAAGCACAGCGATTCGCGCGCATAGCCCGCGAAAAAATTCTAGCTTCTTGAAAGTAATTAGGAATTGACTACACAAGATTTTCCAATCAGAAACATTCTGCCAATGTTATTGGTAGGTAATTGAATATCCCCTAGGGAATGATCAATTCTTCAAGTTAAGCGTAAATTGTTAAAGTCCTGCTTGTTCAATATCCGATTTTTTTACAATCCATCTTTTTTTGGAGGGTATCGAAAATCAATTTTCTGACATTCATCATGTGGAATATTATATTTCATACTTTTTGATTAAGCCATTCTTTCCCCATTTGCTTTTCCCAATTGTCGGTTTCACCAATGAATCATAAAATTCTGTTATCATCATATATTTACTTTCTTTTAATCATATAATTACACTCTAAATAATATTATTTATATTATCAATATAAATAATATCTAGGCAATTATTCGATTCATACAGGCGATAATTTCGACATGGTGATGATTTGGGGGCTTTCACACTATTGTCCCAATAATTTTTACCACCAAGTGGTGTTATCAAAAAAAAAAAAAAAAACTTGGTAGGCTGCATTTCATGAGAACCACCGACTTCATGAAATTTGATCTATTCTTATCATAATGTTTATGAGATTTATAGCAAAAGCGTTATTTTGCCAGAATATCGAATGAAGCATAGTAAGTATTCTGCTCTTATTGTCATATAAATAATATATATTACTTTGATAAAAATATTTTAGGAAATCTATATTCGAAAGTGTGGTGAATGATGTCAATGAATTGTAATTTGAAAAAAAAAAGACAGTAATTATAGTCGTCGTGAAATTTGTTCAATCGGTTAACCATAAGTTTATGGCAAAAAACCAACCTCACCTTTCGTGATTGTTGAGAATATAAAACCATATCCCTATGAACAAATGTGTTTATACTCAGGCTGTTTCATGCCAAATCTAATTTTAGTCATCTTCGATATTGGTTTTAAACTTAACTCTTTGATCGTTTCCGTAATTAACTCATTAGAATAATTGAATTTGCATTAAACACAATAACTTTTGGTATTGAAAATTGGTACTTTTAATTTCAAGCTGCTCAGAACTAATGGTAACTATGTTGCACCTATCTGTGAGCCTTTTCACCAATGCCTTGTTCAGTAAGAAGAAAATTCTACTCATTGATTTAGTTCGATACGTAATATCTCAAGGTTCAATGAGTTCACCCAAAGCCACTAGTCAGAATTTTGTCAATTGCCTTGATATTATCATGTTCCTCAGGGACACGTTGTTGTACATGAACAATGCTCGAGTGAGATAAATTGCTTGTCATTTTCGACTAATCTACCTTTTGAGGGTATCTTGTCAGATAGCATCGATGACGACGATGCTGATTAGAACTCAAATTGTATAGGCTGTAAAGAGAGCGCACTTCCCATGCTCATCTTTCCTGAAAAAAATCCTTAATGGTCAGCCATTCACTATGATGCAACAATATGTGTTATCTGTCCAGTAATTGATGAACTAATTATCCGATGAATTTTTCAAAGATAAATACTTGGATAGCTTCAAATGAATCGGGCAGGAGCTTCTGACATATACGTCTGAAGACGTCGACGACTAGAATGAGACTACTTTGGCATTTTATTGTAACTAGATTAGTGCATAGGAACTTGTAACTGGTCTATTAATTTAAATTAATATGACAGTTAGAATTGAATCATTATAGTCTAATCATTATTGAATCATTATAGTCTTAAATATTATATGAAATGACGCTTGAGTAAAGAGCAAAATGAAGTTTGAGTATAGAGCAATATTAACTGTACATCAACTGATATATATTCTTATAAGAACATCGTCTGTTAGATAACATAACTATACAGTACGTCAGAGGCTTTGATGAATCTTTGTCTTTCAGACATATTGTCGATAATTGTTTAACGCTATACTCTATGAGGACAAGAGAATGCCAAAACGGAAATTGACATATGCAGAACTTTCGGGACGATCATTGAGGCGTCATAGAAAACGTTGGAAGCTCGCGAATGAACAACCAAATATCAATGAAGTTGGAGTCTCTGATGGTGAAGAGATTGAAGAACTACTTTACGATATTCCTGCCGAAATAGGTGAAACCATCGAATGAACTTGATTTAAACCTCTTCAATTTAATTCGTTCTTTGAAGTTTTCCTCACAAAAATCATTAAACTTTGCTAACCTGAAAGATCACTTGAGTATTATAAACTTACTCGTACATCACCTCACTCGAAATAATTTTTTTAATTCTATTTATAAAATTGGTTTGAATATAAACTCCTTCTTGTTATGTATCAACAAAGAGAATATTCTCACCAGCGTGATAAATTGTGCAGACGAACGATCCTGATTGTTGCTATACAGGAAAACTTGATGGAAATATCTTGTTCTTAATGCGGTCATCTCGATATAATTATCAAAAATTTACATATTTTACAGATCGAAATGTAAATCATCAAGTTCAAATTGATTCCAACTCATTGGAAGATAATGGCCATTCATATGAAGATGATCATGGTGAAAACAACCATAATCATGGTGTACAAAACCAACGTGGCATACAGGCGAGAGATGATGAGCTATCTTCTTCGGCTGATGAAGACGATGGACCTGGAGCTTTGAGAGATGCAATGGATGCCGAAAACATGATGCCCAATTCAGGGTCCGATGATTCAGAGTCCGATGATGATTCTCATAACTCACAACGTTATGATCACGATAACAATAAAGTTCTCTATCCAGAATCGCCTATAACAATCTCTGAGAGCGTTATCGCGATTCTACAATTTTACTTGCGACACAATTTATCGAATGCTTGCCTATCCGATTTATTGCGGTTGATAGAATTACATTGTCCGTCACCAAACACATTTATCAACAGCATGTATTTCTTCCGTAAATTCCTGCAAAATTCTTCACTTCCACTTGTTAAACATTTTTATTGCTCTGAATGTTGTGTGGAATTGGATACCTCAACTATAAAATGTCCAACACATGAAGATGCACCTATTGAATATTTTATCGAACTTCCAGTGATACGACAAATGGAAGAATTTTATAAGCGGCCTGGATTCTATGACAAGCTGGGTTATCGTTTCCAACGTTCAAAAGAAGTTGAGGGAAATTTGGCAGATATTTATGATGGTGCTGTTTATAAGGAGTATTGTTCAGATTCAAGTCCTGTAGACTTGCGGTCTCAGTCTAATGTTTCATTCATGTGGAATTCAGACGGCGTACCATTGTACAAATCATCGAAAATTCGCATCTCGCCTATATTTTTGAAATGGAATGAGCTGTCACCGTCAGATCGTAATAAACCCGAGAATATGATCACGGCAGCTTTCTGGTGTGGAGTGAACAAACCGCATCCAAACTTATTTATGAGACCCTTGCATAACGAATTGAAACAGTTAGCTGCTGGAGTTTCGTTTGATACCCATGATTTGAATTCATCAGCTTTTGGAAGTTAAAGCAATAATAATTTGTTGCACCATGGATTACCCAGCAAAGGCAGACTTCTTGAATATGCAGCATCATAACGGAAAATATGGATGTCATAAATGTTTGATAGAAACTGAAAATTTAGGTAACAAGAATGTCTACAGTAGTACGGATGAAAAAGAATTACGAACATTAGAGAAAACCATCGATTGTGCTTGTATAGCTCTTGGCCAGAAGAAGCCTGAGTATGGTGTGAAAGGCCCAACTTATTTAAGAGTTCTAGTTGAGGACTACGTGAGATTCACAGTTGTTGATCCAATGCATATGTTGACTGCGATATCTAAATTACTGTTAGACGTATGGACCTCATCAGAACACAGAGATCATGATGCATCCCTAGCAGATCAAAAAAGCACTATCAATGAGCGCCTCTGCTCTATAAGACCACCGTCATTCCTTGAACGAACACCACGGAACATCGCTGATTCAAGTTACTGGAAAGCATCGGAGTATATTGAATGGCTGTTGCTCTATTCTCCAACGGTATTGCATGGCATTATGAGGAATGAATATTTTCGTCACCATATGAAATTAGTTTACGGAATTTTTTTACTGTATCAAGAGACAATATCACCTGGCGAGATTGAAGAGGCACATCAACTTCTCAGATCATATTTGATCTACTTTAAACCATTATATGGAGCTCGTTTCATGACCTGCTACCTCCACAATACAGGACATCTTGCTGCTCTTATTAGAGACTTTGGCCCATTACGTGTATTCACCTGTTTTCCCTTTGAAAATGCGAATGGGGAATTGAAAGCGTTATTACATGCAACCAAAGAACCCCAACTTCAAATATGTGCCGGAGTATCATGGTACATACAATTAGCCACATTCAAAGCCAAATATTTGCGAGAAGGGAAGTCGTTAGATTTTTGTCATCAGATAGAGAGCCGAAGCAAACGTCGCAAGAAAGTTTTAGCAACAAAAGATGGAATAAGTATAATGGATCGCCCAAAAAAAATGACGACTGTTCCTGCTATCATTCAACAAGCGCTACAGAGATTTGGTATTGTTGGCGACTCCGTCTATGAATTCAAAAGGCTGTTGAAAAATGGGAAAACATATTCATCTTCATCGTATAAACGTGCAACGAAAACTAATTCAACATGTGTGGAATTTTTAGAAAACGCAACGAGGAAGATCGGAATAATCAGAAGGTTTTTGCGAGTTTCAAATTGTTCTTGTGTGGATAGCTTATGTAATGCTTGCGAAAATTCATCAAGAACTCTTGTCATTGTCACGAATCAAGAATCCTCAAATCCTTTTCGAATACCTGAGCCTGAGATGACAGTGAAATATATACATAAACTTCAGCGTGAAAATACCGAATTAGTTTATGCGATTGATGTAACCCAACTGGAGAGGATTTATTGCCTAATTAATATTCCCGACATAGAATCAATTTATGCTGTGCGGCCAATAACGTTGTAACCACATTCTCTATTGGTTACTCATTGATAAAATAAAATACAACACATTGATTTATAGTCCATCTCAAATTATATCTCACTAATGTGGGGGGATTTTTAGGAATTGTCTTTAGGCCTGAACAGTTGCGTAGTGAAGTGAACATTATCTGACAGGATGATAAAGTAGATTATTCATGTAGGAAGTGAGAAAGCAATCCTCTCTTTGCTCGATTTCCCCTTACTCCGAGCGATTCCGTTAGATTTTCAGCTACTACAGTCTGCTGTTAGTAACCCGTGAGGCTTCACATAGGGAAGAAGTCATGGTGATCCACAGTAACCCGTGAGGCTTCATTACATCATGATTGGCATGATGGAAAGTCATGACAGAATGAGATGATTTTTCACTTGGTCCTAGCATCAAAATCGAAAATCATAACCTTATGTTATGTAAATAAGTGCGGAAAATGCGTGGAATTGCATCATGGCCAATTGTCATGATAAAATCGGTATAATTTTTGTCTTACGTATTCGTCCTATGACTGAGGCACATGAGCGAATTTGTGCTACGCGAACTAGCTCATGGTCACAAATGCCCAACATTGACGGAAATTCTTTGAAAACAATGAAAGTATGACTGTCGTACCTATGAAAGTAACGTGTGGATACATCCAATATACTTAGAACACGGAAGTTCGTGAACCCTTCTCTAACGTAATAGAAAGGAAAGCCACAAATTTTCTCTAGTCAATAGTTAATACACGAAAAGGTAGCCTGCGACTGTCAGTAAAAGACGCAGTTTGACACTCACAATAATGGAAAAGAGTGGAAGTCCTAATACTTTTACTCTGCTAGTATAACTGTTGCAAAATGAAGTAAATTTGTAGGAACTCTATCCGGAAAGCCGAATTTATTATAACTATTTGGCTTTGGAAGCCCTCAGAGTAATGTTCAGCAGGGCTGGTCTCATTTTCGGTGCTCTAATGAGGTTGATAATGTAGGACCAGTTGATAGGATTGACAGCTACAGGAAAGGTTGCCACTGAATGCATTCTTAAAGTTCTGCGTGATGTCGTTCGTGGTAAGTGGGCATCCGTGTTTACACACACAAAGAGAAAAATACGAATATACAACTATACAAACATACAAAAAGACGACATTTAAATACGCACATACACATACGAACACCCTATCAGACAAACATATAAACACACCAATACCCGAACAAACACGCAAAAACACGTACATATGGTTTCTTCGCCAATACGGGTTTCAGATGAAGTCACTCGTTGATTTCGGAGAAAGGGCAAGCATTTCAAATTTGGAGAAGCTGCATTCAATCGGGCATTGAGTCAGATACATGTTAGCATTAATAAAAAGAATAGTGTTAAACCAAGGAAATTGATAAAAACCCCACCAAATGGGCAATCTCGATCAAGGGAAGAAGGAATGTTGACGGATTGTAATAATGATGCTATATCCCTCAAAGCATCTCAATCAAATGCATAGAGACTTGAAATACCAGATAGACAGTGTGGTCTATTGAATGATCGATTCCATGAAGGAATGCAAATGGAGTCAAACGATGATTCCAATCTCGCTCAAGATCCTGATGATTCACCGACTCACGTAATGAACCAAGCAATTATCGATCAGTCCCAAAGCATTACTGTGTCAACCAGTAATGATGATAGAGCAATGAATTTTGAAAGTTGATATCAGTCATATGTATTACACCGATAATAGTATTAGAAAAACTTAATTGCTTCTAGGAAAAAGGGATACAGTTCTTGAATAATATAATCACGATCCCAATTCCGTGATTAATGCTCATTAATAGCAAATTATCAGATTTTCTCTCAGCAATTCATTTAGCACTCTCGGCACAACAGAGGTTCTGTACTTGTTACATTGAGCCCCTGGATGTCAAGTGAGGGTCTAGTCACCATCATATTACAGCAATTGTTGGTTACTTAGTAACATCAACTGTCACACATCAATTTTTGGGACCGATACACAGCCACGTCCACGTCGTGGTCCTGGAGCATGTCTAAGTGCTGTGGTTCACGGGAATTTTTCATATTTATCAGCATGTTCTGAGTATTATCAACTTTGCGCCTCATTTAGACAGTTCAACTAGATTGTTTGGATGACGTGCTCATTGGCAATGAATAAATAAACTATTCCATTTCATATTGATACAGAGTTGGTTTGGGTGGGCCAACATGATGGCACTGAAGGACACTGTTGAGTGGATTCGTCGATGACGTGTTGGATGGGATTAATTTTACATAGGCCAATTGGCCTTTATAAAGTATAGCCCATTTTAAAGGATGACGTCTACTCAACATATGCCCTACAGTCTGCACTAAGCGAAACCATTGAGTTCTGAGTTACTTAGGTCTGCCTTTATCGACTGTAGTTTCTTTAAGCGAGTTTCATCAGCAATTTGTTGCAGTTTCAGTACAATCTGAATTAAATTGAGAACATGATGACTAAGCTTAGTACAATAAATTGAAGAATAATTTTTGTTGTTTTCACTTCAGCAACGCATTGAACATAATATAGTGGTATAACATGTGGCTATCAATACACCATACCCGAATATCTCAATGTCTGAGAGAAATAATAAATTTTTTGGAGAAATAATTTTTGCTACCTCGATTTCCTTATCAATGTCGAGATATTTCAGATGAATAGTTACGGAGTGGATTGGTCAAATTTTTCAAATTGCAGTTTTCTACAACAATCCTTTTCGTTCATCTGTTGAAAAACTTTGGGGTAATTCTCGACAGCAAATTCACTTTCTAACCTCACATTCACTTAATCCCCTGAAATTCACTATCATTTTTCACCAACTGTAGTCATTTAGATAGATATCACATTGAATTCCAACTCCGAGAACAGCTTGCGGCAGGACTCATCATCTCCCATATCACAATAATTAGAACGTCAGCCGAAAAACCGTAAGAACAACATATTGCTAAAGTTCATGTGGTCGATGTGGTGCAAGTTGAACAGATTAATTGCCTCACTCAAGTACCTAAGAGACAATCGAAAAATTCCGTGGAGCCAAATATATTCAATTAAGGTCTGTATTGGTTGTTTGTTGGTGACATGAATAACAACATATCAGAGTTATTATGTCAGATTGTGTAACATTCATTGATATAATAGGGAGGACGGTTGGCCTAATCAGCATGGTGACATGTGGAGGGAGGCAACGATGACGAGAATCATGGAAGGGACAGCCACGATGCTAGGAGCAAAAGGGCCAAAGAGGGATCAACTACATTCAAAGGCGAATGATCGGAGAGCACTTTTGGGGAATGGGGTGAGACAGGAAGGATGACGGCAACGTGCAGAGATTCAACATTGGGATGGAATCATGGAATGATGGCATCAACATCGAGAGGAACAATGGCAACAATGGCAAAGGAAATTCCGGAAACTGTTCTAGATAATCAGAAGATCAGCGGGACAATTGGAAGCGCAGAAACGAGAGTCACGTTAATGGCAAGTAGTGTAGTAATCTGGTGGACATAAATGACGGAGGAAAGAGCAGTGGCTAGGCAAGGAGGCAAACTTAGGGAGCGTCCATTGACTCCCAGCGGATACCATTTCTATCCCATCTATAGAGTAATATTCAACATCTGATTAGTGATGATTAATCTAAATACGAATATAAGAACTATCAGTTCCATAAGTTCAGATCCTCAATTATCTAAGTTCCTGAGGAAATAATATATTACATAATGCGTAATAAATGCCACACTATAGCATGACTCTTGATTTCAATTTACACTCATATATACTTTGATCTGTTGAGTCATGGTAGTGTACGGCGTCGATAATTGAAACTTACTGACCAAAAAACAGTGGCATGAGTACCATTCATGCCACTATTCATCCATAACTCGCGAGAATTAGCAAAAATATTTCGCGATTAGAATTAAAAAACACGTTACTTTTTCTATTTGAGTAAAAAACATACTCATTTCTATAAAAATGCGTGACTCCATTTTTTTTCTTTATTTTTTCACAGTGAATGACGATTAGCTGTCATTTATGCGTAGATTCAAAGACGAAAGAGCTGAGACTTTGAGATGCACGAACAATTGATGCTTCATTTTTCAATTAATCGCTTGAAACCATGTGTTTTCAACCAAGTTCATCGAATTTAAGTGTCTGACGGGAATGCCCTTTTTACTTATTAGGTGAGTATCGACAATTGTCGATATACTTGGAACGAGAATTTTCGATATTGTTATTTTTTGTTCCTTAGCACTAATTCCGTTGTTCAGTGTCCGAGATCATTCTCCTTCCAAGTGGCCAATAGACGGTAGATATTCCAAGAGGGAAGAATTGAATAAAATAATTTGTAGAAATCATGTACATCAATTGCGTAATGGAAAATGAAATTCGCTGATTTTTCCCAAAATTTTCACTTTATCTTATAATTTTTCACATTCTTGTTTGAAAACTGTCCTGTAATAATCACAAACCCCCTAATTCCTATCAATTAAAGTCAAAGCCTTCGTCAATTACTATGCGCTCTATCACTTCTCTCGTATTCAGAGTTTGAAATAAATAAAATTCTAACTTCCAGAATAAGATCTTGTTTTATTGCATTTTTCTAAGAAACAGATGATCCTATAGCTTACTATACAAGCAACTTGGAAGAGTTTTCTGTGGCATTTTGCCTCTCTTATTTCCTCCGTCTACATTTTCGGATATCTTTCTCCCGTAAACCCAATTTGCTCTGAGCAAATCATTCTGATCAAATTTTCGTTAATAATAAATGGGAAGTTCCGGAGATATGGTATGCTATTGGAGAATTATAGAAATCTACTACTTCATTTCAACATGCAGTTATGTATGATTATGTACTTACGTTCAGGTAAGCCAGAGGGGATTCGATCTTTATCTCCATTCAGTTAGTTGAATCTTCATTCCGATCCTCTTGTTCTTAAGGCACTAGTGAAATTACCTCGACACTTTTCTGTCCTGTTTCATTTCCTCTTGCCCTCTCACGCGCAGAAGCACCTGATATGAAAGTACGACTTCATACGTACATAATTTTGAATTCCAAGTCTGGTCACAAATTATGTCTATTCTGGTCGTAGTATGTGTACTCAAATGGATCACGCGAAAGACATAAAGCACGACTCACAAGTTTTTGGTTTTAAAAATTCTTACATGAAAAAGGAAAGAGTTTAATTGAAACCGAGAAGGAGAGCTTGACTTGATTCAAGCCGCTTGAAAAAAATGATTTGAACCGCGAAAAAGGATGATTTAAACGGGAAAGAAAGGCTTCAATCAAGTTAGGTTCTCAGCTCGAATCAAGCTTTCATTCCTGGCCTGAATCGAGATTTTTTCCGATTCGGATCGAGCTCCTTTCTCTATGATTGAGTCCTTCACCTCTTCAACCAAGCCTTCTTCTCCATTTGAATTAATCTCTTTTTCTTAGCTTAAATTAAGTCTTTCTCTCCATCTAGTTAGCTATTTTATCGACGCTTAGAGTGGGCCTCTCTCTCTTACTAATATTGTGTCCCTTCTTAGCTTATGTTCCAGCTTTTTATTCCGACTCAAATCAGGCTTCTTCTTTCTTAATGTTAGAGCCTTTGGTTGAAATTACGATCTCAAGGAGGTCGAAAATTAGGCTCTCGATGAGGTCAAAAATTACGACCTCAGTGAGGCCCAAACCTGCAACCTTAACGAGGTTGAAAATTACGACCTCTATGAGGTCCAAAATTAGGACCTCGGTGAGGTAAAAAATTACGACTTCCATGACACCCAAAAATTAGACCTTAAAGAAATTATAAATTACGCCCCCGATGAGGCCCAAAATCACAACCTCAATGAGGTCAACAATTTACGATCTCAGTGAGGGCCCGAATTGCGACCTCAACGAGATTGAAAATTACGCCCTTCATGAGGCTCACAATTACGATCTCGACGAGGCCCAAAATTACGACCTCAATGAGGTCCAAAATTCCGACCTCAATGAGGCCCAAAATTACGACCTCAATGAGGTAAAAAATTACTACTTCAATAAGGCCCAAAGTTACGACCTCAATGAGGTCCAAAATTCCGACCTCAATGAGGCCCAAAATCACGACCTCAATGAGGTCCAAAATTCCGACCTCAGTGAGGCCCAAAATTACGACCTCAATGAGGTAAAAAAATTACTACCTCAATGAGGCCCAAAATTACGACCTCAATGAGGTAAAAAAATTCCGACTCCAATGAGGCCCAAAATTACGACCTCGTTTCAGGGCCCAAGTTTCAAAATCTTCATTTCATCCAGCTTTTCAAACAACATCTGTTTCACACAGCTTTTTCAAAGTCTGCTCACAGATTCAGAATAAAAAACTGTGTGAAACAGACGTCTACTTCAATATTTATGCTTCACACAGCTTTTTCAAAATGTCTGTTTCACAAAGCTGTTTCGAAGTCTGTTCAGAGACTTTGAAGAAGCTGTGCAAAACAGACGTCTATTTCAGACGTCTTTTTCGAACATCTATTTCATACATCTTATAAACAATTTGAAAATCCGCTGAAAATTCAATCGTTTTTTCCTAAGAGATCTGACAGACATCTTCAGATGTCTGTCAGATCTCTTAAAAAAATTTTTCCAAAAAACATCTATTACAGACGTCTATTTCGTGGCCAAATAATACATCTTCGACAGATCTGTTTCAGACGTCTGTAACAGACGTCCAAACAGATCTACAACAGATGAATTTTTTTTTACCCGGGTTCCTTCCATCCTAAACAACAATATTCCAAAAATGAATTTCCGGCAATATCGCTAAGGCCCTGGTCTGAGCGCTCTGAAATTGCACGCGACTCGTGGAGAAGGGATACACGTGGAAAATTGCCACGGAGTGGGGAGCGGCGGAGTCACCTCAGAGGGTTAACCTCGGTTTTCAATCAATTTCTGATTATTGGGGGGAGATGAAGAAACTCTTGTGGAGAACTTTTTGTAGGTAAGGGTCAGGCCTACAAAAAAAACTCTTCCTATGTTTTTTTGTATCTCCATTAGTTTTCGAAAAATTCAAGAAACAAGGATTCTTAATATAAATAAAATTTTCTTGCTGTATGACGGCTTTAGTTTTCTTGAAATATCCCGAAAAATAATTGAGATAAATTTTTCGACGAAGCTTTTTTGTAGAGAAATTTACTGTGTAAAAAAAAGGTTCCTTGGAAAATTCTCGTGAACTTCACCATTCTTGGGATATTAACGAAGTAATCTTCCTTTGATTTTTTAACTTATTCTCCGTTTTAATTTTAATTTCGGAATTAATGTTTCCAGCGTTTACTTTAATTTTTGGATGGACGAAATTGTTGTTCTCTTCATTATGAGATTTTGGTGAGTAAATTTAAAGTCTGATGATAATTTTTCCCAACTTTTGATCTCTTTACTCCTCCTGCTTGTCCACTTCTTCAGTTCGTAATTTGTATTCACAACATAACGCCCATTCTGAATGGAATGAAAATTTGCGAGATTTTACATCAACAATAATTTATTGTTAAATATTAAACTGATTTGTCATTTTGTTGAATTTCCTGTATTTTTTCGCTACTTTATTCAATCACTTCATCGAATTATTTTCTTTTATTGAAATTTTGTTTCGTCTATGTACGTTATGATTTTTTACTCGAAAAATAGAAAAATAGTTGAATGAATTGTGCAAGGAGCGTCACATTTGATTGCAAACATTAACGCAAAAATGAACTAATTTTGGTCCACAATGAGCTCGACTGGTACAGGAGAAATTCTAAATAATATCTGATAAAATTCATGAGATGCTCTCACAGCCACTGAAGCTGAGTGCGAGTAGTCATTTGATAATTCTCCTTTTGGCTCAGAGTGTGAAGTGAAGAAGTTCCCCGGCGGACCTCAGGATTGTGTTTGGACAGCTGCACGGAGAGAAAAAACATAGCAGAACCTACTATGCTGTGAAATTAACATAGTAAAACTTGCTATAACATAGTAATATCTACAATGTACATAGTACAGTTTACTATGTTGCATAGTATGGACTGCTACGTAACATAGTAGCTGGGACCATGGTAATGTGTGCTAAGTAAATAGTAAGAATTACTATGTTAACATAGCAAATGCTACTATGTTGAATATAGCAAATACTGCTATGTCGTGAATGGTAAATAATGCTATTTTATATATATTTGTATTTATAGTGTTTAATGTATACTTATCACATTGCAATCATATTTTACTAAAATAAACGATTCCCGTTTTAAAAGCTGAAATCATTGGAAAATTTTAATTCTCTACTTATGAAGCATCGACATTCGATGAAATCATTGGGCTACTAGAGGAGATGTGCAGAATAAAATATAGTGATTCCAGAAATCTGACGTGGCAATCGTTTTGAGGAGTCTGCCTAGTGATTTTAAGAGAGAGTGGGTCAGGTGGACGGAGAATCTTTTGATCTTCTTTTTAATCGATTTTTTATCGATTACATCCTCTTAATTTCAATGTCTGTAGTTTTTCAAACAAAATATAATTATATT
>JABSMS010001843.1:0-17276 GCA_018902275.1 Aleiodes sp. PSUC_FEM 10030003
TAATCTTTTTTAGTTCAATTATATTTATTTATTAATTCATTGTAGCGCATAGCACAAAGAATTTTATCATTGCAATTCCAATAAATATTACACAAATAACGACAGAACACTCACGTCTGTTATCACCCATAACGCTTTCAGAAATGAAAAGTGAAAAAAAGAAAATTTTTCCATTCAGTATTTAAATTTATGGATAAAGTTATAGATGGTACTATATCGCAATTCTTAATTCATACAATTACAATTCAAATAATTACAATAAAATAATTAATTTTTCCACGCATTGTTGAGGAACAAATACGTGACCATAAACTTTTCGCAGAAAAATATGAGGAAATGATCTTTCAAAAAACGATTTATTGTGCGGCCTTGTACACAGGCGGAAAACACAAATCAATTCGTACGACTGACGGTCATAACTGGCGCACTGGTGGGGGAAGCTCAATTTGAGAAAAAATCATCCTCGTTCTCCCGGTTGAGGCCTCATATCGAGGTCCTACTTTACTTGGAAACGAAACTCGTCAAGAACCCCAAAAGTATTACAACTGAATAATCAATTTTCTACCAATCAACTTAATAATTCATTGATCATCGAAATTAACATTTTAATGAGAAAAAGAATAGTTTTTAAAATTTTAGACAGCTCAACATTTGCAAGGATTGAGTTGGGCAAAGAAAATTGCAGAAGGTCACATTACTCTTAGAATTTATTCTGTTGATCTTCATACATTACAGTAATACATTGCAGTAACGAAGAATGATACTGACATTATCAAATTAGTTGACTCAGTGAATCAACAAGATTAAAAGATCTTTCAAACATTGCTACCTAATATATTATTCATATAATCTAAAGATACACATATTCCCATGGACACAATCTTTTTTTTTTCGGCATGAAATATTTCAAAATCATTATGGAAGAGTGAACTTTTTCCAAATTATTAAGAAGAACAATAGATTGGGTGCGCCCTTAGAGATAAGGTGATTTATTGAACCTTATGAGTCAATAACTGTGACATCTCTACGAATTTTGAGATGATCACATGAACTGACCATAGATTCACCATAGCCGCTTTATTATTTCCCAGAACTTTTTCCGTAGATTCATAGACTTGGCTGTAGACTCGGCTATAGATTTAGCTATAGACTCGACCATAGAGATATGATTTTTTTCCATCTGTTCTTTATGACTTCTATGAATTATAAAACTTATCATATGTCTATGCCCAATTCTATGGTTGCGTTTATGGCTAATTCTATGGCCCCGTCTACGGCCGAGTCTATGGAATTCCCACCGTATATTCACTGATATTTTTAGACGTGATTGCTTATGAACGAAGAAATTCGCCTCTGAATTTGCACTGCATTTACTTCCTTATCATAAAAATTTCAAGATATTTCCAGTTTTCAGGATTTTTTTTGTTCTTAGAAGGCTGGACAGATACCTGATTCTGATTATTGCTCGAAGATGACTGGGTAGGTGCCTGACTATCATTATTATTCGAAGTTGATTGGGTAGGTAACTGATTTTGATTATTACCCCAAGATGACTGAATAGGTCCCTGATTTTGATTATTGCTCCAAGATGACTGGATAGGTATCCGATTTTGATTACTGCTCGAAGATAACTGGGTAGGTACCTGATATTGATTATTGTCCCAAGCTGGCTGAGCTGGGACCTGTTTCTGATTATTGTTCCAAGATGGCGGGGTAGGTACTTGATTTTGATTATTCCTCTGAGACGGCTCGGTAGGTACCTGATATTGATCACTGTTTCAAGATGACTGGATAGGTACCTGATAGTGATCACTGTTCCACGATGGCTTGGATGATACCTGTTCCTGATCATAGTTCCGAGAAGACTGTACAGGTACCTGGTTCCCGGCCGGTTGGGTAGGAACTGGATTCTGTTTGTTCTTCCAGGAGGGTTGAGCTGGTATTTGATTCCAATTATCATTCCAGGATGGATGAGTGAACAATGGGTACTGATTATTAGATTGTGCTGATTGTTCTCCTGCAAAAAGAAAATTAGATAAGATCTACGTACCAATGAAAATTCTACGATCAAATGACAATCCTTGTGATCATTTTTGTCTGAGTGGGCGAGAGTTTTGAGAATAAAGCATCACCTCTGCAGTCAGCCACATTGTAACTCCAATCGCAAGTTTGTTTCTGAGGATTCCACGTTGTTCCAGGAGAACAAATGTGAAGAAGCAAAGTAGCATGGGCACAAACATAATACTTCCTACAATCATTCGGATTTGGCATCGTTCCGTCGAAATTTTATGGACAGTCTGGTAATTTCTGGAGGATCACAAGTATGAACGAATAACATTCTTGTAATAATTAAGAGATGCAATAATTATCATTGACTAGTAAGCATTCCAAATTGAATTTCGAAAAAATCCAATTGCAATCGAATGACGCATTCAATTGATGGGAAGATGCAATGGGAATGGAATATTTTACGTCGAAAATCACTGAATTTATAAGCTGGTTGATTTAAAGTACATTCAAGAGAGATATTCGGAGTTGATTCGTAGAGCTACTTGGATATTATGCAAAGATACATCTTTTTGATGTTGTCAAGGACTCACCAGATTAATTGTTGCGACTGCCATTGCGAAAAAAGTATAACAAATCAAGCCCGACCTCATTATGTTCTTCATTTTTTATGTGAATTCAGTTCAAAATTTAACTGCAAATTTTGCTGTTTGATACGGTATTTTATACTAAATGGGATATCCAACTATACAAAAGGAAGGTCAGTGTTAACAAGATCCAAATTGCATAATAGCCTTACAATCAGAATAATTTCAGAGTAAATATTGAAGAAGACAAACCAGTTAATCAGAATTTAGATACCGGAGAAAGAATAAAAATAAGTCTGTTGATATTTAAGAAAGGTTCGAAGATTTTTTTCTGTAAAAAAAATAGATAAGAATTGTATTCGATGCGAATTAGCCAATAAATGTTTGATGAAATCCTTTCTGGAGAATCTGCTTTCCTCTCTGATTACGTTAATGACAACGTCGATAATGAAGAACGTCATCAATACAATCATCACTGATCTTAGTTTCAAGAATATCAGAAGATCCAAAATCGAATAAGACAAGAATTTTATAAATTTAGACATAATAACCTGTGCATGAATGAGTTTCAAATTCAAACCAGTATTTGAATAATTGAGTAGACTCTTTACGTTGTAGTGATTAATGTTTATTCGACCAATATGTACAGTGAATGAGTCCATGTACTTTGAGAGACTGACATAAAAACAGTTCAGTTGGGTTTAGAAGTCTTTATTATGATCCTTTCAATATCCAAGTTATTTTATTACAGTGTATATATGCATATGCGTGTAGTATTTGATACCTGCCATTCGGCTCAACTCAAATATAATATGAGTGTTTCAATTGTGTCAAATGCATACTTTCATTGTGTGTATTTTTTCAATGTGTGTATATTATAGTAAAATTTCTACAATAGACTAATTGAAATTGTGTTTTTGTTCCTCAATCTAGCTTAAGATTACCTATCGCATGGGAGACTTGCTCTAGTTTTCTTTGCTTCGTCCATTAGCATTTGATATGGCATTTTATATTTGGCACAAGGATTATCGAGATCTTCACATGTATCTCTCAATATATTTAAGTTGTTTAATTTATTTACATGAAGCGTTGGCTTTGTGGATTAATGTGTTGGGAGGATGAGAGTTTGGAATTACTCCGAGGTACTTGGCTGCTCCAGTGATTTGCAATATCTGATCGTACATTGAAACTATAAAAGTGTTTCATAACAGATTAGAACGATTCTTATGAGAAATTCGTGATGATTTCCGAGTGATTTTTTATAAACTTTCTGCTCATAAGGAATGGATGTATAAGAACCTTTCTAATAAATAAGTTACATTATTTTCACAAGTTTCTTCTTGAAATGAAAGTTTATTGATGAGTTCTGGTTACGCAAAGGGTTCAGCGAATATGAATAAGAATTATGTATATATTCCTTTATAAAATTTTACTTTATAGATAACATCTATAAAACAAAGAAATATGAGGAAAAAAATCATCAAACCAATTCCTATTTGAAATTGAGATTCGTAAATTATCTTATAGAAGCAAAATTGATAGAGAAAAAATCAAAGAAGCATTTACTCTTCTATAAATATTTCAATATGAATTGGTAATGAAAAACTTAAAATGATTCGATGTTTTATTAAAAACTTTTATATTAATACTTGGCTTATAGGCGAAATTAGTATAGAAATCCCGTGGGAAACTTATGCAAAATTCCTCATAAGAATCGTTCCAATCTTTTATGAAAAATTTTCTATAACGATTTTTCTATAAGTTTTGGTCAAAATTTTCATACGTGTTTAGTTTATGAGAAGACAACATGATCTCAGTTTTGGATGCTTTTATTTTTATTTCCCATTTATCACAGAACGATTGCAGAAGATAGATGTGTTCTTGAATATATTTCAAGGCAAGGTCTTTATTCCAAGAAGCAGTATAAATTCCTGTATCGTCTGCAAACAGAGCTATGTTGGTTTTAGGATGTTCAAGAAGATCATTAATGAATGAATCAGAAGGAATAAGAGTGAACCGAGGATAGAGCTATGGGGGCGCCAGTTACTATATCTCTGGTCGTACTTGAGCCAATCCTCACTGCGACGAAAAATGCACAATTGCACAGATGATTGCTAATAAATGTCACTATGTACATTGGTACATTGGCCGAGCCCAGCTTGTGTATTAAGGTCTTGTGCCAAACTGTATTGAAGCCTTTCTCAATATTAACCGAAAGAAGGCTGACACTTTTGTTGATATCGAAATTAGCACTGACCTGACCTAAAAACTGAAGATACAGTGCTATTCATATGAACAAGGTTTCATGGTGTGGTTGCTGATTGACTAGAATTTCCTAAGGGGTGGCTAAAGCGAATTGGTTGTTGGGAGGGAGTGGGGATAGTTGAATCGGATTGGTTCGCGCACCACTGATTTTCCTGGGTCGGAGGGAAGAAGAGAAGAAAGGTCGGATGTCAATGCATCAGGTATCGAGGGTCGATTTGAGATCATCCGGAGGAGGAGAAGTAGTTATCGGGGATTAGAAGCGATAATAGTAAAC
The DNA here is from genome assembly GCA_018902275.1 of Aleiodes sp. PSUC_FEM 10030003. Taxonomy (NCBI): domain Eukaryota; kingdom Metazoa; phylum Arthropoda; class Insecta; order Hymenoptera; family Braconidae; genus Aleiodes; species Aleiodes sp. PSUC_FEM 10030003. The sequence continues at coordinate 5,134 of JABSMS010001843.1, forward strand.
ATAGTGAGGGTTTGCATTCTAACGGAAGTGATAAACACTAAGGAACGGTTTAGTTTGATAAATTGTTGGATGGGTAGTTTCTTGAAGACTGCAAAAAAGGGGAAAAAAAGGTTGTCTTTCTAATTTTTGGGGAAATTCCCGCATATTTTAATAATATTCACTTAAAAATAGTGATTCGCGGATTCCGCACGCAACACCATGATAAGATTTTTTTACACTTTTTCGAAGATCATTGATAAATATGCAACGAGTGTTGTTTCTACAATGGCATAATGCAATTTTTGGCGGAATCTTTCCATCTATTGAATTACTCACTGTGTTATCATTGGGCGGAATCGAGGATGAGATTTCGTACTCATCCAGCCTTAATCCCGCATATTTGTTCAATTGATTATAACCCAAAAATATGATTAGTAAGAGGATCGAAGAAATGGAAGATTTAGATCTGATGCATGTATGAATTTATGAACTAGTTTCTCTATTTATTCATGTACTGAGAACTAAAGTTTCTAGAAAGTCATTGCCAATGGGGTAGATGGCGGTTATTTGAATAGCATATTATTCAGATGAATGTTGCAGAATATTGTATACAGAATAGGAGAGTTTTAGGAGCTGAAAAATAATTGATGATTGAATAATTATAATAATTAATTAATAGTTTTGGGGAATTAAATTCTTACTCACACTACTGAATGATACTAGAGATAGACTTATCACGTATCCACTTGTGTATGTTATTGGTTTCAGGGTACGTGCCATGATCATGACAAGACTTCTTTTAGTGTTAGTAGATAATAATGTCCAGTCCATTTGATAAATAGCATCGGCAAGGTGTTGACTCTGGGATATAAATTGAACAAATTAGAAAATAGAATCAACTTCTCTCATCCTGGCATCTTTCGGCATCGATTGAAGTCTCAATTTGAAAAAATTTCAACATTAATCGATTCCATATTGTGTTTACCTTGACAGTAACGTCATTAGCTGCATCACAGAATAAAAAAATTTGGGCTAGCATACAGGCAACATACATTGCCAACGAATTGAATTCTTTACTCAATGGTGTTGAATGAGATAAGCTGAACACACTCACACATAGTACAAGTGAACTGACGCAGTATTGAATGAATATTGATGCGGTGAATGTATTATTCGTCAATTCAGCAAATCTGAGTTATGAAATGATTTTCAGTTTATCAATTATGGAACGGATTTTACTATTAACTGAGAAAAATTTTCTCTCGAAAGATAATAAAGTCAGTAGATTTTTCTTCGTTGCACGAAATTCATCAAAAAGATCGAAAATTCTTTATGTATGAGTACTATAATACAATTCATGATCACAGAGTTGGATCTATATCCTTTTCAAAAATTCTAAATCTTTCCGCTTCTTGTTTCTCACAAAGGAACTTTACTCCACGAATTTTACCTCAGTAAACTATTATTATTGGAAAATCCGAAAAAAATCACAGGGCCACTCCACTAGACTCACATGTTCCCCAAGTTTTTTAATACTTCTCAAATTTTTCATTCATCCTGTGGAAATTGGGGAGGTGAATCACATTTGGGGAATAGTTAGCATATATGCACTGGAATATTTTGAATGGTTCGAACCCCCTTCGAGGTTTTAGAAAAATCGAATAATGTTCGGGTTTATACTGTCTAAGTGCGGAGTTCATGGCGTATTTTTTGTGGCTATTTAGTTCCACGATAATGAAATTGGGAGAAACTATAAAAATCAGAGAATTAATCTATGTGATTATTTTTTGTTCTTTTCTTTCTTTGCCCTGAACAAGACTATACCATTTCAACTTTTCTTCAAATTATGTATATCGTCGCTAATGACCTAACTGTTGATGCGACCTCAAATGCAATTAAAAAAAAAAAATTATTGCGTTATTTTTTGTGATTTTTGTTACATATTCCTAGCACCCATACGTCATTGCCATGCGGGTTACATGGAGCATTCATTGACATACGTACACTTCGGTTATATATAGACGATGAATTTACACCATCCATAGGGCTCTTACATGGTGTTTATATGCCGTTTATGCGGCATTTATACGTTTGTACGGTATTTATACCCTGTTTAGAGGGCGTTTAAACGTCACTTCGACAGAATTTGCTCCCTTTATTCATTGAATCAGCAGACTAAATGGGATGCTAAAGAAGAATTGGAAAAATTCATTTTTCTCACAATACTTCTGGTCGCATAATATAGTTTTAGCGCATGCTCTTACTAACGAGTTCATCCGCAGTGAACAGTGATCGCCTAAAAAAATTCCCTCTCTACTTGGTCACTGCCGGGTATCAAACCTGGACCGCCCACAGATTGTAACAGGTCACCTTACCACTCAACCAAACCATCACTGCAATCGCGTATATTATTGTACCTATATTCAAGCTACTGATTCTCTCAAAGGTTTCAGGGCAGCAAGTCATTTCCTTCTTTCATCCATGTATTCTTTTCTGATTTTAAGTATTCTTCCAATTTGTAATTCTTTGTATGAAGTTGACAACAAAAATTCATGGTCTCTACACATATGCCGTTCCATTTTTCAAGCCTTTTCTTAATTTTCAATTCTTAGTATAGGATCGATAATAATGAGAAAGCGTTTCTCCCATGAATGTGCTCTTTTGGGGATATGAAGATATGACCAAATTGAGGAATAATAGAAAAACAGAACAATACATATGCTGGACATGAGCCCCTTTCACACTATATATTGGCAATTACGACTCCTCGCAAATTCAATTTTTCATCATTTATTTTCTTTCAATACATCATAAAAAACATTTTAAAATGTATGTTAGACATATGCTTCAGTCACTTAGAAATGATGAGTTTTGCACTTACGCCTCTGCACTTCTAGAGCAACGTATAATCAAGAGAAAACTCCAGCCTCCTGATAACTCCCCATCCGTCAGGTATTCATGTAAATGGTTTATTTTTGACAAATCGGAGATATGCCAATCGAACAGAATGATTCGAACTATTCAAAATATTCTTCCTTTCAGGATCGGTAATTTTGATTTGAATTGGGGCCAAATCAAAAATCTCAGGGGCACAGAGTATAGATAGGGTGCACAACCGGTATTTGGACAGTGTAACTCCTGTGTATACTTTATAGACCATCGTAATGACTCCCGTGCATTGTGGAAGAGTACAGGATATATAATGAAGATATACTGCGCATATATGCGCAACTCATACGATAAACATTTGGATGTTCATCACTCTATGGATGATATTTAGGGAGCATATACTCGAAACATATTCCGTATATATACAGAATAACTTTTGGATAAAAATTGCAGAAATATACGCCATCTATTGAAAAAAAGTGGGCAATATATGCTTGAATGCTATACATACGCTATTTATACGATATTTCTGAAACCGCGAAGGCCAGATTGATGCCTGAAAAGAATTTGAAAGGAATCGTAAGGCTCACCTTGAGCGTAAAATATTCTTGAATTTTTCTGAACGTTTTGGTCCAACGGTTCGACCCTGAGCAATTCGGAGGTGAATACCACACAAACGAAAAAATTTCTCAGTTCAAATATTCTGAGTAAAATTAATCAATACTCAACTGATAAATAGCAAGATGATGTTCAGTATGATCTATCAAAATATCTCTCTCCAGTTTCATCCTCTCCTCCTTATTAACTTTATCATTACGCACTTTTTCTTCAATAATATGTGGCATTGTCATAAAACGATATTCAAGGATTTCTAATTGAGCTGTAGTTGCTGTCATTAATCCAGGTATAAATGTATCAAATGCAATATTAACATTACCACAAATATAATCACCGAATATTTGATGAATGTAAGCACACCAAAAACCAATTGATGTAGTAATATCAAATGGCTGCATTGTTTTGAATAATAATTGACGACGTGGTATATCACGTATGAATGATGAAAGTGAAATCATTGTACATGTAAATTCTGTCAGTATTCCGTACCATATAGTAAACATCCTTAGGTAAATTTATTTCCAATAATTTTTATCATAAATTTTTTTCTTAAACGACAAACCCGCTGAGAATGAAGCCATTCTGAGAGTTAATGACATTGATGAATTTTCATGAAGAATCCTAGTTTCATTGGGTAGCCAGGAATCCCCGTTGAAAACCGAGAAGTTTTCATAAAATCCAACAATTTCGTTATCTCTCAAAAAAAACATATTTCTCGATACTATAAAACCAAATAAGTCAATTGTCTGCGTCGTCAACTGTCGCAGTATATTTGAGAAAAATGCTCATTACAAAGTAACAGTTGACTTATCTTGTTTTACGAACAATTTTATTCACTTCAAAACATACTTGACAACTCTATGGTACTTGGTTTTAATTGCCACTTCATTAGCATCACGTGACTTGAATGGATGAAGATCAAATTCTTTAACCATCGCATTTATTTTACTCTGATAAATCGTCATATTCAGCATTTTTCCCGAAGCCGCTAGTGTTGTTACTGTCATGAATGTATTGTTAGTTAATTCTTCAGCATCATGAGTGCTGTTGGGTATTGCGAGACACTGTGTCAATGTATATGTACACAATATTGTCACCATAAAACCATTAAAGATTCTATAAACCTTAGATTTCCATAAGCCGTTGTCATCGGGATACCACAATCCAACAAAACGAAAAAAAAAAATACTGTAAGAAAATGAGGACATTGTTCGCACAATTCACTCAAGTGAAATTCAAATGATCAGAATGGCATCTAACGAACTTGTGAGGATGAAATTTTTCGTAACCCCTCTCCGAATACAGACAGACAAGTTGGCGCTACTTTTTCTCCCAATAAGTGTATTTAACGCAAGCTGTTATTTCACATCAAAACATTTTTCGTATCATGTTAGAGTCTTTAATTAGGAGTGAGTACTTTCTAATTTCCTTTGGGGAAACATTTTGTTGTTTTACTTGATGGAATATTCTTCTTTGTAATCTTCGATTCCTTTGTTTCTCCTCTAATTATGGATTGCGTGTATTTTTCTACACATTTTTGTAGCATCATTTGAGACCTACAATGTATCGATTCTGTCTATTGCCGTGTGAGAAAAAAGAAATTTTTCGAAGGGGAAAAATGCGTGCAGTCATTTCTGTTTATGATGCTCTGTGTCTAACCTCGGTCATCATTGAGTGCTTTTTTACGCTGCTCGAGTCGTTGGATCTTTATTCGAAGTGCGCAAGTTTGAATTATCCAGAATCGATGAGGATGGATTTCATACTGTTTCAAATTTGATCATCAGTCATTAGATTTGTTAAGAATAAATAACAACTGAAAAAAGGGAAGAATTAGATATTTTGCATCATGATCATATGTCAATTTATTGGCCAGTGTTTTCATTCATTAAATGAGAAATAGAGTTCATAAAGAATGTCATTGGAAATCGAGTAGATGAAGATCATTTGCATAAAACATTATTCTGTTGAATGCTGCAGAATATTGTAGACCGAATAAGAAAGTTTCAAGAGCTGGAAAATAAGTGCGGATGGAATGACTATAATACTCAATAAATAGTATTGTATTACGCAATAATTACTCACACTGCTGAATGATACAAGAGATAGGCTTATTATGTAGCCACTTGTGTATGTTATGGGTCTCAGTGTACGTGCCATGATCATTATGAGACTTTTCTTGGTGTTTGTAGATAATGATGTCCAGTCCATTTCGTAAATAGCATCGGCAAGGTGTTGACTCTAGGATATAAATCGTTAGAAATGAAATCAATATTGCAACAATATATCGAACTTTTCTATTTAAACTGATAATCTGATGGAGAAGCAGCAAGATGAGACAAGTCAACCCAACTTCCAGACTATTTTTTCGCTGAACAAGCCAATTGCGGGCGTGATCCGCCCGCCATTAAAGGTTTCATGGGTTTATTTTGGAAAAGATAAAATTTTCTCATGATATTTATTGAGAAATTGAATTTTTTCTACAAATTTTAATCCATAAAAAAAATCAGATATTCAAAATATAAAATAATCACATCATAGTTGATATCATAGTTTTTCTGACCAATGAATTATGAATTCATTTTTGAAATCATTCTCAAAATTTTTCGTAATCGAAAACAATTAAAAATTATTTTGGAAGGACTATTCTCTGTTATCTGTTTAAGTTTTAATACGGAAAATTTTTGTTATCTTCATATGAAAATTTTTTATGACACAAGTGCGAAAGAGATACTTCCCCGCACGCTTCGTGCGTGGAAAAACACCTTTTTCTCTCCAGTGATATAAAGTACTGTACGATACGTATGCAAGAAAATAGTTTCTATCTCGTTTGATCACGGTCCTCAGCTGCGGCTCAAGTTGTAACTCTCGCACTTCTCAGACACTACTTTTCTGCACTTGTAACATATTCTACTATTGTGATATTATATTATGGCATTATGCATGAAAGTACCAGTTACCAAGCGTTTAAGAAAATCGCATTCGGTCGGTTAGAATTGAATTATGAATATGGTTACACGTGATGATGCAGTGAATAAAATAATTTCTTTGTTATTACCCTAACATTTGCAAGTATTAAAATTGTACTATTCGAACTATACGGGCATGTATTATTCCTGCTTCTCAATATTCGGAAACATCAGAAAACTGGGTTCATTATGATAGGTACCTTAATCAAAAATGTTCTTTCGTTGAAATATCTCAATTTGTAAATTTTTCGAATTAATTTTCATTTTGAATTATTTTTGCTCCCGAATTGAAGTTATGTCATCGCGATGTATTTCAATTTTGCTATTCCATCATGTTATGAGTAACAATGATATAGAACATCAAAAAAATAATGTTTTTCGAGAATGTGTGTATGTATGTATGTGGGTGTGAATGATTACTCCAAAACAGTTATGTCTAGTCTTCTCAAAATCTGTCAGTATTTTCGCTCCATTTGCCTCCATTGTCCTAAAAAAAATTTTTTTCACAATATCTTGATGGAAAACGATTCGACTGCGTCCATCATGCGCATTTTACATTCACGGTGCCAAGTTTTCTGATTTTCATAATGGATCATCCATGGAACACTTTCACACGTGCATGCCTTTTACAGTATCCATAGGCTTGCCAAAGGGAAGTTCATGAGCAGATTTATAGGGGAGATCAGGGCGTTATGGGGTACCAGGGGCAATATGAGATACCTTAGAAATTTTCATTTTTTTTTCCTTTTCAATGAAAGTTTTTCAACATGTAAAATGACCGATTTTCTTCAATAACCGTGATTCAACTCACTATTTTTCACTATATAGGGGTAAAATGAGATATACTAATTTTTTTGCAGTGAAAGGTCATCTACATCAAAATTGAGCAATTTCATTCAATAATGGTTCAACTTTTCGTTTTCCCCTGACGTATGGGGCCGGGACAAAATGAGCCCCTTTAAAAATCGTTGAATTTTCATTTTTTCTATTTTTTCAATCAAAGTTTATCAGCATCGAAAATCATTTTTAAAAAACCGATAATCGTGATTAGGATCTTCATTTTTCGCTATATAAGAGAGACTGGGAGTAAAATGGAGTATGTCAATTTTTTTTTCAGTGAACATTGATTAATATTAAAAATGATTCATTTTTTCCGATGATGGTTCTTCTTTATTCTATTCTTTTGTGTTGTAAGGAAGATCGGGGCAAATTGGAATATTTCGTATACTGATAATTTTTTTGTCGATCACACATTATCCCTAAGAATCAGTAGTCTCTCAAATTAATTAGAAGTCGATTGATTCATCGAAACTGTTAAATAATTTTCCAATCGGATCTCATTTCCGATAATTCGAACCGAATAATGACTGTATTACTAACAACTTTCAGTGTTCATCACCCCAAAAACGTGGAGAAGAATAATGATTTTAGTCCTGTGATTAATTATAAAGTTATCGATGATTCGGAAGGATTCTTATCTGAATAATTCAACATACTTTACGAACTGTAGGAATTATTAAAGGACTGTTCCATTGGATAAAAAAATGAAGAATGGATGGAATTTATATGGTTTTTCAATTCAATCGTTCCAGTTCTTTAACAGAGAGAGCGGGATGAAATTTCGTGCTCAGAAATCGGCTGTTGAGTGAGGGTAATCCTTTCGCGCAGCGATACTGTCTGGCTCTCATTCTAAGGTGCTTCAGCAGAGAGCCGACTGTACTCTGTGGATATATTCTACCAGAAAAATTACATTAGAATTGTTCGCACCGCTCTTGAGATAATCACATGTAAATATGGATCGATAAAAATTGTAGAAGCAATGTCTTCGGACAGGCTTTGAATATAAAAATGACAGCCTTGCAGACTCAGAATTGGCCTGTATATTGTTCCGATGATACAATGTGATGGGAGACGAAGAGAAATCGCTAATCAAGGACGTACACTTCGCTATATTACGACCCTTTATTACATTTTTCCAAAGTTATGACTTTCTAAAAACAGTATTTTATCAATACCTCAAAAGCTATAGCTTTATACAGGTCCGATTGTTATTAGAATTGGTCGCATAGTTTTTGAGATAATTACAGATAAGTATAAATTTATGGGAAATTCGAGACTGATGTCTTTGGATAGGCTTTAAATATGAAAAATATCGACCTAGAGCTTCAGAATTGGATTATATACCTTTCTTATGACATGATGTAATAGAAAAAGTGGAGAAATTCCCTATCAGTGACGTTATCTTCACCATATGACGTCATTTCAGTAGATATTATGCAAAATTATGACCTCCTGAAAATAGTTTTATCTTGATATTTTAAAAACTACAGCACCGATTCAAATGAAATTTATAAAGTTCTCTATGAGTATATTCTACTGGTGCAGTTTCATGAGAATTGGTCGTATAGTTCGTGAGATAATTGCAGGTTAAGATAAATAGACGGAAATTACAATATCAATGTCTTCGGACAGGCTTAAAATATGAAAATTATCGACGTAACTACTCAGAATTGTTCTGTATATTGTTCTAATGACACAATGTGATACAAAGAGTGGGAAATATCCAAACCGATGAGGAAAAATTCCGGCCGATTATTATATAGAATATCGCAGGCTCTAAAGAAAATAGAAAAATTCTGACGAATTTGTTTCTCATAATTTCAATTATTCTTTCATTAGAATTAAAGAATACTATCTTAAGTCGAAAATTTTTGTACGATTTGTTCTCAAATTTCATTTTGGCGTTTTTCTTCTTTTTTTCAACCATATTTTTCTTTGTTGAAGTTTTTATTACAGAATTTTTCAGACATGATGAAATTATAATAGTAGAGGCTTTCAGACGAAGTAAATCTGCGATGTTCGATCTTTATTGCAGTGTTGGGCTGTAATCCTCGATAGTAGAGTGAGTTGGTACAATGTTGTCCATTTTACGATGTTGACCAATTTTACAATATTGCCAAGAAATCGAAGTTCAGAAAAAATTTGAAATACCTAAGTGAGGTTCAAATTCACGACCCTCAGATGTTCTGTTTGATGCCTTGGTTTATTTTTTTTTTTTTGAAAAAATGGCCCCCTGGGGTAAAATGGACCCCGGGGCAAAATGAACCCGCGAGGCAAAATAGACCCCTCCCTCATTTTCTTGTCGTTCAGTTTTCTTCATGTTGAGTGAAGATTAAGTGAACATAGTGATTCTGCATGTTTAATGGAGCTTTTTATTGAAATGACAAGACAAATTTAATTGAGAAAGTTCTGTTCGATATCCCGGGCTTCCAGTTGTTGAAAATTATGGTTTTTCAAAAATATCATTGACTCTAGACATCGTAGCGAGTTGCAGTTGCACTCAAATGAGAGCTGGCATCATTCCCCATCGATTTTATTGGTCACAAAGTGATATTTGATTATCTTTAGAATATTGATGGAGCAAAAGGGAATTTACAGAAAAGTGCTCACAACTTCGTTAACAACCGTCAAATTTAACTAGCAACCAATGAAGTCTGCGAGGAATATAACGAGCTTCCATTTGAGCACAAGCCCAGTTCACGACGACGAAAATAAACGGAGATATCCACAAGAAAACGAAATTTAGGCAAAAATTGAAAATTGCGTCAAATGGAAATCAGAATTCGACGGTTCGAGATAGAGATTTTCTGGTGATTCCATTAAAAAGCTGAGGAAATTTTAGCTAGAATCCATGTGTCAGAATGAATTTTTTTTATTTTCTTGAAAGTTTTTTTTTTATTTGGTCAAGATTTGATACCTCCTTTCGAGAATTGAGAAAATCCATTTTTTAGAGAATATCTCCGATAGTATTGGTCGTAGTGCAAAAACTCGAAAACCAGCCAACAAATGAGCTCATTTTCCATCGATTTACGAAGTTGATTTTTTTTTTATCGATTTTTCGATTATTTATAGGCTATGTTCCGAAAATCAGTGATTGCTCTATATTGCAACGAATTTCCTTCGTTACGGCTATTGCGACTGCTAACGCCACCTCCGGGTGAGCTATCTAAGTACGGGTGCATGAAAACTCGCACTCAGAAAGCAACTACCGTGGTGCCCTCTGAGCGAGGCGACTCCGTAACAGGATAACTAAGAATACTCAGCCGGTAAGAGCCTGGCTAAGTTATACGCGGTTGGAGATTGGCAGAAGCCCAGTTGAGATACTGGCGCTCCAGGAATATGTCAGAGGATGTTAAAAGTCTGACAATGATGTGAGATGAAGAATCACGCAGGTGGGGCTTCCTGGCAGTGGTGGGGGAGTAAGAACCACGCAGGCATGCTGAAGCGACTTCTAGACTTGGAGAAGCGCCTCCAGCAGATATAAATAGTCTAGAGGACTGATGAGAAATCAGTCTGCCTTCGGCGGCGGACTCGCAAACATCTGCTCGACTGATGAGTCGACCAGATGTGCTCTCGACTGCTTTGACACTGCTTTATCGACAACACGTTCGTCTTGACGGAGAGGCCGTACGACTATCGAATCGCCCGTAGAGTAAGCTACGCGGCAGTGTATCGTGAAGAGTCCGATATTCTCTGGGTGAGAAAAGACAAGAGGAATATAGGAGAGACAAGTCCAGTGCTCTCGCGGAATCCTAGATTCTGATTACTCTGGTTAGAGGGCCTGCCTTAAGGACAGCGACCCCTCTACCGTAACCAGCACACTGAGCTACCGGACACAAACGCCCATGCCGTTCATGTAGGGTTGGTAATGAGCCTTGGAAAATTACCAAAGATGGTTCAGCAGGTTGTCCCGAAACCGCCGTGAGAGGTTTACGTGGTGAGCCTAGGGAAAACCAGCGTATAGGGAGTTTGTTAATTTACTCCGATTTAAACCAACTGGCGCCTGTCAGTCCCTTGGAGGGGAAACTGTGTGCAGACAGGACGGCCGGAAGTGTAACGCGCCTGGATTGGTTGTCATATGGGCGACAAATCAATCCACGGTGAGGAAATCGTTACAATATCTACTTGTAAAATCCATAATTTCTCTTTCACAACCATCCAAATCGGTGGGAAGTGAGCTCATCTTTCCGGTGGTTTTTGGATTCTTCGCGCTACGACTAATAGAACCTGTGATTTTTCCAAAAAAGTGAACTTTTCAGATTTTGGAAAAGTAAACGTCTTTACATCCTGACCAAAAAAAATCGAATTTTCAAAAGAAAATAAAAAAGTTAATTTTTACACATGTTTCCCACTTAGAATTCCCTCAGCTTTCCGATGGAATTAAAAGAAAAAACATATTTTCACTATTCCACGCGAGTTCTCGCGATTTTCATAATATAAACCATCAACGCTAAGGTTTGTCTATTTTATCCCAGCATTCCTCTATAGCAGAATTTTCCGGGAAGATTCTATAATGATAACGATGCATTTTTGTAAACACTTTTCTGATCGAATTTATCGTTCAATTTCTCTAAAAAATTTCACCAAAGGTTACACCAATATATTCACTCAATCTCTACTCCATAATCAGAAAATTCAATGGAAAAAAATGGAGGGGTCCATTTTGCCCCGGGGTCCCTTTTGCCCCGGGGGTCCATTTTGCTCTGGGGGACCATTTGCCTCCCCCCAAATTTATATTTTCACATTATGGAAAGGAAACAAGCCCTCATAAAATATCCTGGATTATTCTACATGTAATTAAAATTTGGCAACATAGTGTTCTAGTTTATCATATTGAGGGGGGGGGGGCGG
>JABSMS010001854.1:0-17250 GCA_018902275.1 Aleiodes sp. PSUC_FEM 10030003
GAAATGAGCTCACCTTTCAGCTGGTTTTCGAGTTTTTGCGCTACGACAAATAGAACCGGAGATATTCCCAAAAACGTGATTTTTTTCAATTCTCGAAAGAGGGATCCCTTCAAATCTTGACAAAAAACTCGAATTTTCAAAGAAAAAGAAAAAATGGAATTCAATGGAATCATCAAAAAATCTCTATCTCGAACCGTTGAATTCGAATGTCCATTTTACCCCACCTTCCCCTAATTCATGGGAGGTATTTAAATTCGTATGAAGATCCTTCGTCTCGCTCTAATCTTCCTCAAAAAAAGAAATTCTCAGAGATTTTTGTTTCTCCTTCAGATACTAAGATATTCCTCAAAAATAAACTCAGAATAAAGAAACTGAAGTAACTCGAAACAATTCACACTCAACTTCGAAGTAAAAAAACGATAATAAATGATTCCAACAACGGAAAATTATTACGTAGCTGCAAAAACATTGAATCACCTGAGCTGTGACTCACAGTTGTTGTCCCCGGGGCTTCTCCTTCCATTTTAGGGCAAAGCCACCTGAATTATTCCTTTTTCTTCTCGCTCATTCGCTCTCTTTAAATTCAGCGCTAAGTCCCCCCAACAACAACAACAGCCTGAAACAAGTCAGTGAACGTTTCTCCGGGAGAACGCAATACAGGAGAAAACAAGTTAGGTAAAACGGCAGACAATCCAGCCGGCAGAACACGCGGATTCACAGTGATGTCCACGTGATTCAAGCGTGCAACCCGTAACAACGGCATCGACCGTTTCCCCACTCTCTTTTCCCTCGTGGCCAAGTCTCGTTCTCTTACACTCTCACCATTATTTTTTCACCATTGCACTGTCCCTGTTTTCATTCTCGTCCTCAAAATATTCTTTTCATCAATTTTCATGATAAAGATTCTTTATCAATCGCTCATACTTATCACGATTTTTTTATTCGGTAATCTTGATGATGAAAATCAGTGTTCCGACGGTTTTTTTTCATGAGGAAGTGATTTTTTTTTTAATATCTCAAATTTAATGGAGATACGAAATTTTTCTCGTTTTACACTGAAAAAAAATCATTAAAAATTACTGAACCACGCACTAAATTTTTTTGGGAAATTCAGGAATTTTTAAAGTGATCTTTCAAAAATCTTGAATTTCTCAAAAAAATCTAGTGTGTGGTTCATTAATTGCTGAAAAGGTTCGGTAATTTTTCATGATTTTTTTTCCATTGTACTTCATTCTCGAAGAATGAGATATAAATGATTGTATAACTCAGTTTAATTTCTAGAAAATGAGGAAATGGAATAAACCAAGATGGAATTGGCCACATGAGTACTACGGGTATCCTCATTTCTATAAATAGGTACATGTTAGTATCTTCTAACTCAACGTAAATCCGTAAGAAAATATGAGACTTGATCCACATTTCAAGCTCGTTAAAATGTGAGACACTGAAGCAGGCTTGCCGAATAGCATTTTTTTCAAAAATGCTCTGCTCTTTTCTGATACCAAATTTCATCCCAGAAAATCGTCAATGGAATTTTAAGATCGTCGAAGAATCTCTCATCATTCGCATCATCGACCCAATGCAACTAATCGTGAATCGGCAAAATTGGAAAGACTTTTCGAATAATAGGGGAACACGACCAATAGATAGACACCAACCAAAAGATGGACGGTTCCTTTTATTGCATGTTATGTATATAATTGAACGATTCTTATGTTTTTCCCTTTAATTTCTGATTATAACACCCATGTCTATCTATTGGGGCTTGAGTTCCATTCTAATTTTTTCCTGATTTTCATCAATTATCTGTTCATTATTCAAGTTTATTTGATTTCAACTTTATTTATTATACATTTTTCTATGCGTAGTTTCTTTCTGCAGTTCCTTCAGGTGATTTGCGTATTTTATTTGCTTCGAAGAACCCCAACTTTTGCTTAACCGTCCATCCATTGGTCGTGTTACCCTACCACTATCTGGCAACTGTGCACTGAAGTCATAATGAAGTCGTAATACACGAAAAATAAATTGCGTCTAGTTTATTTGAAATGTCCCGAAATCTGTGGGAGATGGAGAAATTTTGGTGGAGACTTTTTTTTTAGCTGAATTTTCTTTACGAAAAAGATTATTTTGAAAAATTCGTCCGAACCGTTCTCGCTTCATTAATGCATTTGTTTGCAATACAATTATTTAATAATGATCACGCAAATAAAACACAATTAAAAAAATTTGAAAATTCAATTTGAATATTTACAATAAATTTAAAAACCTCAATTTTAATTCTAGTTGAGACAAAATCATCTTTGAAATTTCATTTTTCAGTTAAAATTCATGTTCTTGACAAAAATTCGTTTTTCTCTCATTGTCGAATTTAAAGAAGCAATATGAATTTCCAAATACCTTTCAAATAATTTACTGTTAATCGAAAATTTAATGAACAAGGCTTTGAATTTTCATGAATTGTCTAAAATTTCGTTTATTCATTTAATATTGCGCTTCAAATGTCCATTAAAAATGAGAATTTGATGGAAATTTCAAATCTTACTTGAATATTTTCACAGCAAATGAATTTTCAAGACATAAATTTTGTGAAATTTCGAATTAATTAAAGTTTCTTAAATATTTTTCGATATTTTTACGTCGAATTTTAAATAAAATTTCTCTAACCGTATCTGCAACACGTGGATGTCGTTAAATCTATAAATTTCAACTCTTTCGACTCCGCCAATCCAATTTCATTATTTAATCCGGATTATCCTCACTTGAAGAGGCACAAATAGCCTAATCTCATCAATGTTCCACCAAACTCAATTCTTCCCTCAAAATAAGTCGATAAACTTAATCTCTCCTCCACTAACAAAACAAAACGTTATCAGTTCTCTCTGTTACCTCAGAACTGACGTATTACGAACTATTTTCGAGGTTGAAGCGCATCGATTTTATTTTTCTATCGTCTATTGATACTCGATAATTGAATACAAAAGAATTCCAATAAACAAGCGATAAAGCTTTTGTTATCCACACTCGGTGGATATTCTATATGAAGCGTGATTTTTATTCAACAAATTGAGTATCGGTAATGTGCACGTGTTGTTTTTGCGGATGGTTTGACACAATAGAAAGCGACTATTTTCTATTTTAAGGAGTTTGGGTAGTAATGTGGTCAATCGATGGGAAAAATACCATTTTTTTACCAGAGATTTACCAAATTAATCTGAATCCCCTCAAATTTTTTCAAAATTTTCGTCTAATCATTTACGATGATTAAAAATTATGAAAATTAAGGAAATGGCATAACCCAATATTTGAAAAAAAATTAATGAAAACTTTCAATTTCAGTTAGACATGCCAAAGACCCGTTGGAATATTTCCTACAGCCGTGAATATTATTGAAAATATTTTTTGACATTGTTTGTCGCATTAATTAATTAAAAATGATAATTCAATTCAAATACCTTCTCGGACTGTGTTCTTTCTCATTTAATAATTGTGATGTAAACAAAGAAAAATTAACCAAAAATTGAAAGTCGATTCTTTAATACTTTTTTATTGTTCTAGAAAAATTTCATGACAATCGTCTAATTTTTTATCAAGATATTCAATTGAATAATATGAAAAAGCAACGAATTTTGAGATTTTTTTCATCAACGTCAATGCGAGGCGGCAACATTAGACAATACACATGAATATTCATGAATTTTTTTATGAAATAAGATTAGCATCGACTTCTCAATCATCTTCCCCTGTCGTTGGTACTCGTGTATCATAAAAATATTCATAGACATCATCAAACAATGGGCTTGAAAATTCCATAGACACAGGGCCTTCCGT
Organism: Aleiodes sp. PSUC_FEM 10030003; assembly: GCA_018902275.1. Taxonomy (NCBI): domain Eukaryota; kingdom Metazoa; phylum Arthropoda; class Insecta; order Hymenoptera; family Braconidae; genus Aleiodes; species Aleiodes sp. PSUC_FEM 10030003. The sequence continues at coordinate 3,829 of JABSMS010001854.1, forward strand.
TGCCCCTCAAAATGTGATATTTCAATAGAGAAATAAATTTGAAAGAATAAATTTAAGTTTTCTGTGGCTTATTCTAGAAATATCTCGGTAACGGTGGAGTTTAGGAGAATTTATCAAGAAACCTTTTTTGTAGCCAACAAAATTTTCTACAAAAAAAGTCTCTTCATAAATTTCCGTGAAGCCAATCGTTTCAGAGATATTTGCAGAATAAACCAACGAACTTTTTTAACTCATTCTTCTTCTCAATAAACTACAGATGTCATCACTATTTCCCCTCAATATCCCTGCCTTTGTTCCCCTTTCTTCGTATTCTGCAGACACAGTCATCTGCTCAGCATAAAAATGAGAATTCATGCATTTTGTATTACAAAAGCAAAATAATGTCAAGCAAACTGAATTTTGTGAAAATGATAGAGGAACATTGTTCTAAATTCTCGTTGATTTAACAATATTCCTTTCGTCTGCGCAAATAATATCACGGTGAATTGAAATTTACGATTATTTTTGTTTAATAAAGCGGAGACTGTTGAGTAATCGATGTGAATTATTATGCCAAGGCTGTTTCCTTAATTTCTAAGTGTTTATCATTTCATTTGATGTTTTCATCGTAATACATTGATATCTCCATTTTTTTCCACGTTGAACGTTTGTTTTTCAACTTATCCTCAAGATTGAGTAAATTTCCGGACTTGAGAAACATAATCAAAACTTTATCGTCAAAGAATATTAAACTCAAACGTAAATATTCCAGGGTATGACGTAAAAGGAATGATTAAAATAATTTAATACGTGGATGGATTTTTGAATGATAAAAAATATTTCATAAATTTTCATTTGTAGAAGTTTTATCAAACGTGTTTACATCGTTGTATCACGACTCACACCCAGCTGGTATGCGTGGCTCCTCTGTAACATGAGAGAAGCCTGTTAAATAGCACGCGTACCATGAGTGTTCGTCCAGTTTATCCCCACTACTTTATTCCAATGTTTTCCCCACTGGGTTTACGCGGCTCGTATAAAAGCGAATGGGGAGGCCGAGCCGCGTATTAGTATACAACGCTCAGCTGTTCGAACAATATTCACGGAAAGATTTGAAACTCTTTGGATTAATTTCGTAATTTTTATTCTTTGTTGAAAAACTAAAGTCTATTTCAGTAAAAGTGATTCATAAGTTATAAGTCATTATTGTGTTTTGTGCCTTTTGTTTCTTTTTGCTCAGTGATTATTTTTATTCAATTATTCACGGGATTTGAGGTATCAAAATGCCTGTCGAGGTGGCCCCAATTGGTCAGCCTGCTCATGCACCCAATCGCAATGCATTTAATGGGTATGTTTACATTATTTTCGAGTCTTTTTAGAGAAACAAAGGAAATTGTTTATTCCTCTGATTATCTCGGAAACTATGAAGTCTAGGGAAATTTGTCTAGGAAACTTCTTTTTAGATCGCGAAATTCTCTACAAAAATGTCTCGAGATTTTTACTTAAACTCGCTCCTACGCACAAAAAAATCGTCACCGCACGATTCAGTAACGAAGACGTAAAGCAGGATGAGGAAATTTTTCTTGCTAGTGATTTTTGACGAATAACTTGAAAACTAAGCGAGATAGCGAAATGTTCGTTCAAACCTTTTTTGTAGCTCTAATTGTCCTCTACAAAAAATGTTCGAACGAACATTTCGCTATCTCGCTTAGTTTCCGAGATATTTTGAAAAAATGAATGACAAAAATATCGACTTATCCGATTTTACATTCACTGGATTTTAATTTTAATGAAATGAATTTATTTAATTACAGAGAGCCAAGAAAAATGAACAAACTCTGCCGTCAATTGTCAATTGAGAGTCCCAGTATAACTGGACGCGATTGTGTATTCAGTTTTGATGTACCAGTACCCGATGTACCGCTCCAAGGTGCCAGAATACGCGTTGTGTGCGCTGGCGCATGCTATCATCCAAAACGTTCACCAAGTTTAACGAGCCTGACGTCAGTATCAAGCTCAAGTAGTCTCGCGACTGAGGCATCTGTTGAGGGTGATTTTCCAATAGCACTACCACATCATGGCTTCAGAGATGCATCATTATTTCCGGGCTACGAAGTAGCCGGTATTGTCGAATCACTTGGCTCTGGTGTTGGCGATGATTGTGGAATTACCGTTGGCGATCGTGTTATTCTTTATCCGTACGAGGGAATACCAAATGGCTACGTGGAGTATCTCGTTGTACATGATCTGAAGTATCTCATTAAAATACCAGACAATATATCACTTAGTGTTGCGGCTATGCTACCAGCTGGTGCTCTACTTGCTATGAATACTGTATTTGCTGCTCATGGACACGTACAGGTGAGATAATTGGGTTATTTCATTCGTTTATGTGCGTTGTAGTTGAGTAAATTTCTCCGTTAAAAAAAAATGGAATTTAGTTCGCAATTTTTGTGGATATCTCGGAATCTATTGGAGATAGAGATTAAATTATTATGAACTTTTTTGTTGAGGAAAATCAGAGCTTTAAAAAGAGTTATCATCAACAAATTTCCATCTCACTTAAATTTCGAGATATTGCAGAAAAACTGAAGGGAAATTCCTTTCAACACGTTTTATCACTCGATAAAAATTAAAAGATTTCGTTTTTCTATTCATTTAAAAACTGAATAATTTTTTTTCTTCTCAACAGCAATTAGTCAGAGAACGAGGTGAACAACGTGTCTGCAAAATTCTCATTGTTGGTACCGGCGGTTTGGCTCTCTGGGCATTGAGAATTGCTGCATATTACTTCAGCAATATGCAGGACAAAGTGACAATAACAATAGCCTCACTTAAGGATGATGGTCTCAAAATGGCGCAAGAATTTCAACGGTAAATATCATGAAATTGTTGATGATCAGTTTGCACTTTTTTTTCAAAATTTTATCATTTAACGACGGTTAAAAAAATACGAGATAATTTTAGAAAACACTTGAGATAAAAGGCGATAGGAGCTTGCAATTTGTTTTGATTGGTGATAACTATTCATTATGTTCAATTGGACGTCAAAGAAATCAGTAGTATGATGAGATAAATAAATTATCGAGTGAAGCACGTTTTTATCAAATATCTCAAAATCTTTAAGAGATAAAGAAAATTTCCTAATAATCTTCTGAATAAAAAGAAGGTCATTTCAATAATTTTTTTTATCTTGTTTAAATCCTAAAGTACTCAATCACTGATCGCAAATTCGTCAGTTAAGTAGAAAAATAAAATGAGGGAAAGCTGCGTAACATCGCCATATTTGATTTTCGGTGGAATTTGAATATTCTAAGTAATCAAAGTCGGTTGAAAGGGATGAGAATATTCGAAATATTATTTTTTCAGAGATTTTCTGGAATGCTGAGGAAATTTTTTATGAAAAGCATCAGTCGAAATTGATTTTCGTGAATTTAAAAAAAAATCGTTTTTTCCATTTTCGAAAATTTTCACTTTTTCGTGGATATTATCGATTTTAATTGTCGTAGAGCAAGAAATTCAACACGACCTCAGTAATGTACCCATTTTCCACTGATTTCGGTGCTTTTGAATCAATTTTTGCAGATTTTCCATGGAGATATAAAGAAAATTGAGCTAACTTCTTAAAAAATGATGAAAAAGCCCAAATCAATGAAAAATAAAAAAAAATCGTAGGCTGTTCCTCATTTTTCCGAGGAGAAATTTTTCGAAGAACGAGACTTTTTCGAAGAAAAATCGAAAAGATCAACTCTACCACAATTTTCAAAACTCAAATTCCCTTAGCTTCTCAATGAAATTCTCAAAAAACGTTCCATTCCGAACCGTTCCTCTCTAAAAATCGATTTTACCCCACTCTTCCCTGAGTTGCTGTCACGCGCAATCATTTTCCCAAAATATCTCGAAACCCCAGTGAGATAGAGAAATTTTCTTGATGATCTCTCATAGCTCCGATTTTCCCCCATAAAAATCTCTATCCCACTTATTCCCCAAGATATTCAAAAAAAGCCATTCCCACAATTCAAAAAATGATAAAAGAAATTAAAGAACCCGACCAGACTCAATTGAGTCAACAAATTACTCCATTCGCTTTATTCACAAACAGTGAACATTTAAATTGCAGTGTCAACGTTGTTGAATGGAACGAGGGCCTCTACGAGAAACAATTAATCGAACGCACAATGGATGCCTGCCAGGGTCAAGTTGACGTTGTCATTGATTTCGGGACAACATCACGCAGTTTACATCGTAGTATGCAGTGCCTGAGCAAAGGTGGAGTTGTATTTGTCATGAAAGAAGTTGCTGATCGTCTACTTCCGAAATTCAGTAGGCGCGCTGACGAATGCCAAATTAATATTAAACCAGTTGAGCTTGGGACACTCGAGCAATTAACTGAATTAGTACAATTAGTTGCTAACGGTGAAATTGAACCGCCACCGCACACGGTTTATCCAGCTGAAGAAGCTATGGACGTTGTACAAAAATTGTGTCATTCGCAGATACAAGGCAGAGCTATTCTTCGTTTCTATCCAGCTGATTAAATTTTAATTAATTTGAGGGGCTGAAAACCAATTCGGAAGTGTACCTGTAGATGATTTCAACGCGATCAAAATGATGGCATCCAGAACAGAACGAATGAAAGATTCCAAATAATAAAATGAGATGGAGAAATGCATTTTTTTTTCGTGAATTGTCGGGTTTTATTATTCAAATTTGGAGGAAACTCGACAATGATTAAACGATTATAATTAAAACGATTTAGGGTCGTAGTGTTTGGCAGTATAATATATGATATACGCATAATCTGTTGGATGTAAGTGATGCGTATAATTGTATTGAATTTAAGAAAATTAAAAAATGAAACTTAGAAGTTAAATTAATGGGATAATCGAATTTGATGATACTTGACTTATGAAGTTGCTATGAACAATTAATGACTGTTGAATATGATTAGGTTCGTTCGATTTGGATAAGCCAGTTTTTTTGTAATTTAGTTAATTTTATGATACATTGAAGTAATGTTTTTTTTAATGAGAAACTAAAGTGAATCTGAACAAATTCGTTTGGAATGAGAAATTTTTATCAGTATATAGAGTATATGCAACAAAAATTGTGGTGAATTGAGTCGTTGATGCGACACACGTACATTCGAATAAGTCTTGCTGTTAATTATAGAATCAGTATTTTCGTTCATTATTAAATTCATCATATTTCAGTAAACTAAAAAATAAAAGGAAAAAAACGTTATACGTGTGTGATACTACGATCAACTGTATTAAATGATTTTTTTTTAAGACTGTAAGTTTACGAAGAAAGATGTCATGGTTCTTTCTTTTTGTATTCATCAAAAATCATATTAAGACAAATTTTACCATTTAACGCACGCATTGTAATTTGTAATTTAATGGCATTAATGCCGTAACAGTGATTGTATTATATTATAAAATCTTCTTAATATAATTAATATGTTTTTTTATTCAATAATAAAAAATATTCAGTAGTGTTAACAATAATTCCTTGATTTTGTTTTATTTCAAAGAATTTTTTTTTTTCGTGAAATTCGTAGTTTCAAAAAATTCCGCTTGTGACGGAGGAAGTCGAGGATTTTTCCGGAAATCGCCGAATATTCAGAGTCACAATAACATCGTTGTGCGATGAACATTCAAAACTATCTGCGTTATAAATTATTTTAAGTAGCTAACGATCGTTTGATGATTGGAGAAGAAACGGAATTTTAGAGAGAATAATTTCATTGGTTTTGAGGAAATAATGTCGAGTGATCCAATTCAGTACTCCGAAAAATATTACGACGATAAATATGAGTACAGGTTAGTCATTGTTAGCTTCGTGCTCTCGATAGTGTCGAATCTAACACCTGTGGAATTCAGATAGTTTCATTGTCAATTCTTCATTCGAAAAATTCTGTGAAAGTGACAGAAGATGAATCGATTTTTCTTCACAGACATTTTTGCAATTATCTTTGGAGCGAGTGGCTTTAGAGGAAAATGTCAAGAGACGTTTTTTGAAGAGAATTTTGTGGGCTACAAAAAAGGTCTCTTGATAAATTTTTGTAAACCTCATTGTTTCCGAGATATTTACGAAATAATCCACTTGCGATTTTTAGGTTCTTAATTCTCTAATGAATTGAATAATTTAAATATTTTAGACACGTTATTTTATCAGCTGAAATTGCTAAGCATGTACCGAAATCACATTTGATGTCAGAAACTGAGTGGAGAAATCTTGGAGTACAGCAGAGTCCTGGATGGGTTCACTACATGATGCATGTGCCAGGTAAATATTTTTTTTCGCTCAATCCATTTTTTGAGAATTCAAGTAAATAAAAAATTATTATTATTATTTCAGAACCGCACGTATTATTATTTCGTCGTCCACGAACCGACATTCCATTAATCGTAAGAGGCAGTCAACCGATCGAATCAACAGCAGTCAGATGCAATTGAATTTTCAAAAAATAATTGAATTGAATTAATAAAATTTCCTCGGTAAATAAAATAAAGTAAAATTTTTATTAATTCATATGATAATAATAGGTACATTACGACAATCACATTACAGTGCTACAGGGTTAAATCCATACGGAGACCACCAAAAAATTAACATCCCATGGCTCACAATTTTTTTCAGGATATTCATCTAAACTTCAATAAATCACGATTATGGCATTGTAGATTTAATTAACAATTGCTGAATTTTTCAACGTGCCAATTGAGTTATAAGTGCAGCACACATTTCAAAAAATTCCATGGTATGGTGACCAGTCGACTGTGATGGAAGACTGCTGGAATCTAAATTATTTGAATAAAATTTCATATTAAAAATAAACATAAACTTTGTCAATCAAAATAATAATAAAATTTTCGTAAAATACTCTGTCCTACCTCTCATGAAATCTTCCGCCTCGTCATTCGCCAGTGATTTAAAATCTAGGAGGTAACTTTTGTAATCAACTTGATAGAGCTGAAGGGACATTTTACTGTGTCTATTTGTTAATTTGTTATTTTGCCGAACGCGAACACTGTAGGCATTCATTATTTTCCATTCAAAATTTAAAGCTTTCATAGCACGATAAACTTCGTTCATTATGTCATTTGGTTTCGATTGTGATCTAATACCAAGATGCCATTTAGCCCGTTTAACTGGAGTACCACGAGCACCTTGGGGCAATGTTTGGGCAGTCGGTTGTGATCCTTGTCTTTCACGTAATGCTAAAATGATTCAAACATTATTCATTAATTCACAATTGAAATTCTGGAGTTTCCAATCTTCCTCGAACATCTCGGAATCCAAGCAAAATAAAAAAATTTGGTCAAGACCTTTTTTGTAGAGAAAAATGCGAGCTACAAAAAAGGTTTCCATCAAAATTTCTGTATCTCCCCTAGATTCCGAGATATTCTAAAAAAAGAACTATTGCTCAACGTAATTAATTGAAGTCTTTGAATAATCCTCACGCGCAATTCTTTCTGGATGTGGTCGCAATGGACTATTACTATTGTCACTCGGACTGAAGGCAACTGGAGGTGGGCTCGATGCAACATAAAAATCTTTGAGCTCAGCTTTGGCAGCTTCATCAGCAATTCTTTTATTATCAATAATTAAGTGATAAGCAATAGCCAATTGGTCATGCGGATCACCAGCAAGCAGCGCTGAATGTACTTCCGCCTCTTTAACATTGAACTTTTCACAAACTTCATTAACAGCATCGATATCAATGACTGACGAGTCCTGTTCAACTGGCGATGGAAATAAATACGACGGTAAATCTTTTTGAAACCACTCGTGTTTCTTGATATCGTCGATTGTAGCACGTTTCATTGGATCAACTTGCAGCATATGGCACAATAAACTCACTACACTTTTATTTAAATACTCTGGTATTGGGAATATTCCAGATTTTATTTTTCTAAATAACGTAGGTACGTGCTCATCATCGAATGGCAATGTTCCACATAATAGTGCATAAAGTATAACTCCACATGACCAAATATCAACTTCAGGGCCTGCATACAATTTTCCTGATATAACTTCGGGTGCAGCATAATTCGGTGAACCGCAGGATGTCCTCAAGAATTCCCCGTCCATCATCATATTCGAGAGGCCAAAGTCAGCAATTTTAACGTGAAGATTGTGGTCTAATAGAAGATTCTCCGGTTTCAAATCCCGATGTACTATCATGTGTCTGTGGCAATAATCAACACCTGATATTATCTGCTGGAAGAATCTTCGAGCCTCGTATTCTTTGAGTTTTCCATGCTTAACGATGTAGTCGAATAATTCACCACCTGATACGTATTCCATTATCATGAATATGTCTGTTGGTGTGCTGATTACTTGATATCTGGATTATTTGGGGTTTGAAAAGTCTGTTAATTTACATTTTCAGGGATTTACGATAATTTTTAAGTTGTAGCAAAAGATTTTTATGGACTCACAGTTTAATTATGTGGGGATGACGAAATAACTTCAGATTCTGAATTTCTCGTCTTATTTTACCTACTACATCGAGGCTCTTTATTTTTTGGCGATTCAGAATCTTCACTGCTACTTTGTGCTTCGTCAAAACATGCTCTCCGACTGTTCAATAAAAATTCATTGAAAATTAATGAGGATTTAAGAAATTTTCAGACAAATCAATTCAGTAGTGAAGAGGTAAAACAGGATAAGTCGATTTTTTCTGGCAATGGTTTTTCTGGAATATCTCAGAAACTAATGGAGATACGTCCTTTTTGTCTTAATGCTTTTTTGTAGCTCTTGAAATTCTCTACAAAAAAGTATGAGGGCAGAAAGGGCGTATCTCCATTAGTTTAAGAGATATTGGCGAAAGAATCTCGGCAAAAAAAATCGACTTATCCTGGTTTACCTCTTCACTACTGAATTTTGTTTCATCAGTTTTTTGCCTATATCTCCGGAATTTCTGGAGGTACGCTTTTTATCTTATAATCCTTTTTTGTAGAGAATTTTAAAAGCTTCAATAAAGCATCAGAGCAAAAAGGGCGTATCTCCATTGATTCCCGAGATATTAGCAAAAAACTGATGGTCAAATAAGAACGATTGCTCTTAAAATTTCAGTCGTACAAGAAAGCCTCTTCACAAATTTTCTCAAGTCCAGTAGTTTTAAAGATGTTTCAACTCTCCAATTTTTTAACTCAATTATCTAATTAAATAATAAAAATGAAATTAGCACACATCTCACAATCTTTTGGATTTTTTCAATGAAATAAATTATAATAAAAAAAAATTAAAAAATTTCCACTTATAGTTTTATAATTTTCCTATATGTGCATATTTTTGATTTTTAAAAAAACTATTTATTCGGTGGAGGAAAAAAAATCCAAAAATTTTCAGGTGTCTGCTATTTTCAGTATCATATTAAATACTCACTCTTAACTTTTCCAAAAGTACCAACACCAAGTGTCTGGCCCAACGTATAATGACCAATCTTGACAATTGGCTGAGGCTGATTAGTTGGGATTTTATCAGCCATTTTACCAATTTAGTCTATCCCAATAAATTGATTGTTTTGTTTACTCTATTCTCTGAATTATTCGAAACAAAAAGCCATCCATTAACCAACAATGGCAACTGCTTCGTGAAGTAAAATGCTAATTAATAAATCAGGTGATCATGAAAACAATAATTCACAACAACAACATTAGGAATGATAGTATACCTTGATAATAAAATTATTCTACTCGTTTCGAGCACATGAGTAACTCCCAATGATATTTTCCTTCCTCACGTCGAATTCCTCACATTGATATTCACGATTATTTAATTGTTACAATCGTCGTCGTCATTGCACCAACAAATGAACGTTTATTAACTTCCTAATCTCGTTTAATAATTGTTTAAATCACAATTAATCCTTCAATATCTGTCACTCCATTGATAAGGTCTACGTGACATAAAAATTCGCGTAAAATTGTGATAATAAAGGTGACTTTTTACATAGCGATTATTCTTGTAGATTAAAATATTGTAAACTCACCATTAAACAAGCTTGCAATAGTTCGCCAACCGACTGCAATATAGAATCACTGATTATTCCGCTTTAATCAGTGAAATTTCGCGCATAAAAAATTTTCACTCCGAAAAAAAATTATCGCGAATATTTCTCATGCTTTTTTTCATCAAAATCGTCTCTCCGATTCTTCTTTGATGGAATAAAATAATTTCGTTCATCAGGCTCGCCAACGGCACGCCTCAATTTCGCTCCCCAAAAGTAATAAAAAAAAAACACCAACCGGAATCACTTTTGATTCACTTGACGTAGCGCTCAAAGCTGTCGGTCAGCCGTGCCTCTGTCTCAACGTCAAGACATATTCCTTGATAATTTACATCTACAAACAAAACTTATTATTTTTTATTGGCCTTAAAGTATTTGTAAATTACTCCGAAGTTTGATAAATAAATTTAGTTTATTAAAAAATGCCACGTGGTAAGTGAATGATGTTATTTGATTTTCTTGTTTCAATGAAATTAATCTGACAATATTTTTCAAAGGAAACACAACCAAGCCCACGTTTTTTTTGTGTGAATTCAACAAGAAAAAAAATTGCCTCAATGTCGACTTGACCCTGAAGATATTTTTGGTAATAAAATTTATTAATTCTCTCAAATTCTTTTTTGTTTTGATTTCAGGTAAATTCGTCAATCACAAGGGACGTAATCGTCACTTCACGAATCCCGAGGAGCTCGAGGAACAACGGAGACAGGACGAGGAGAAAAGGAGGTGGAGGGTGAGTTAAATTCAGAGGTTAACTATTGACGGAAAAGAGTTTTGGAGTTTTCTGAATTTTTTCCCTTTTTTTTCTTTTATTCTCTCTCGATAGCAACAAAAGGGCGGCGATTCGTCCAGCGAGGAGGAGGAGGAACAGCCGAAGAAGGGCACCAAGGCTAAAGCGGCCTCAGGATCTGACAGTGAGAGTGAATCGGAGTCTTCGGAGTCAGAGACTGAGGTAAAGATTATTCTTATTTCGTCATTTATTTTGTTTTTTTGTAATTCAAGAAGAACAGCACTCCAGAAATCATAATGTTATCGCTAATCCCACGTTTTTTTCCGGCAACATATTCTGCTACGCACTTCTAACTCGAGATATATCGCTAGTTTATTTTGGCGATGAGATAAGTCGACTTTCGATGAATTTCTTAAAAATGGATTTACGAAATTTTTTGTGAAAATCTTTTTTTTGGGTCTCGTTCTCCTCTATTAAAAAAGTTTCTGTGAATATTTTTGTATCTCACATAAATAAACTCGAGAAAATCGACTTCGTATTTCATTCGTCGTTAATGGATTTTTTGATTATTATTTTCATTTAGGGAAAGGCGAAGGGTGTTGAGAAACTAATTGAAGTAGAAAATCCAAATAGAGTTCAGAAGAAAACGAAGAAACTTTCACAGTTGAATGAAACATTAGCACAATCAACGAAGCCGGAATTGTCTCGGCGAGAAAGGTAGATATAATTAATTTAGCAAAATAAATCAAATGATTTAAAACGCTTTAAATAAAATGAAGAAAGAAAAATAAAATTATTGAATAATAATTCGCCAAAGCTTTGGTTCAATGAATAATCAACTAAATAATTACTTAAATCGTTTTTTCCCACTTTTTTTCCAGAGAACAATTAGAAAAACAACGTGCTTACGCAAATTATCAAAAGCTTCATGCTGCTGGTAAAACTGATGAGGCACGCGCTGATTTAGCAAGATTAGCAATAATAAAACAACAGAGAGAAGAGGCAGCGAAACGAAGAGAGGATGAGAAAAAACAGAAGGAAATGGCGGCTCAGAAAAAAACAGAACAGACACAAAAAGCACTTGGCAAACGAACTTGAAAAATAATTTTACAATTGAAATTCATTTTGATTTAAGCGGAATTAAAAAGAAAATAAAGGAAGATAAATAATTCCGGAAGGTGAAAAATTGAACCAAAACCATCCTTGTATATCGCTGATGTTATGCTAAATTACCTTGATACAAGGTTCAATCTCAAAATTTTTTTCTTATTAATATGAAATAAAAAATCTATGAAAATCTATTGTAAACTAATTTTATTATTCAATTTTAATCGTTCACTTACCAATAGATGGCGGGCTGCTTTTATTCCACATCAATATGTACTCCAAAATAATTCGCAACATTGCCAGCTGATTCTGAAACCGTCAAAAATATTAAACCGGTTTGAATGATTTTTTATTGAAAAAAAATAATTTTACGAATTCAATTCTATTTTTTTGAGAATCACTATATATTTAACGTTCATGATTTCTCGCTGTTCGTAAGTCAATAAATATTTTTATTTCGGAGTACTTCATCATGTTAATAATCAGAGTAAGATCATTTATTAATTAGAGAGTGAAAAGAACTGACGTTGAATTATTTTGTTTAATTTCAGGTGATTGTAGGTGTTGAAGCAGTGAATTGCGGAATTTCGGGGAACAATTTAACCAAACGAGTTTCTAAAATTCGCAGATATTTCTCGGCAATGTCATTCAAGGAGGAAAAGGGTGATTATTATATATCAATTGTCATTACTCATTAATTCCACAAGTAATTATAAATTGATGGATTCAATTGCAGAAAAATTCTTGAAGATGTCGAGGGACGAGAAGAAAAATTATTACAAATCTGAAATTACAACGGTGGATGAAGTTACGTCATTGTCCAATTATTTCAAGAATATTAAGAAATCGGAATTGGCGGATAAAGTTTCATTGTGGCAGGGTGACATAACGTCACTTGAAATTGACGCAATTGTTAATGCAGCCAATTCGAGTCTCCTGGGTGGAGGAGGAGGTGATTTATTTTTTTCATCAGTTTATTCGTGGAAATAGTTGGTCCGATTAAGTGAAGATGAATTATTATTTTATTTTCATTTGAAATTCATGGAATGATGGTTTAATTGAATTGTTTAGTTGACGGAGCAATTCATAGAGCGGCTGGACCTAATTTGAAAAAAGAATGCGCTACTTTAAATGGATGCAGAGTCGGGGAGGCTAAAATTACTGGCGGCTACAAATTACCAGCTAAATGTATGAATCAATATATTTATAAATTAAATCATATTGATTTGTGGAATCAATAGATGAGAGAGTGGTAGAAGTAGGTGAAGACTATTTTTTGGTGGCGAGAATGAACTTTTTAACTTTTGTTTTCTCTTTTCCGTGCAAACAAGAGTTATGAAAAATTCAGTTTTTGATTTTTCGCTGCAGGAAAATTATTCTCACCCCGAAAATTGCAAAAAGAAGGAATCAATCGATGAAAAATGCGATTTTTTTCCAATGAGACTTTGTCGTGATTTGTTTTTGCGCAGAATTGATTCAGTAATTTTGGAGTTTTTTCGGAGAATTATGAAAATAAATTCTCGTACGTGTAATTAATATGTATAATTTAAATATTTACATTAATAATTTTTTTTATGCAGAG
>JABSMS010001865.1:0-17248 GCA_018902275.1 Aleiodes sp. PSUC_FEM 10030003
CAAAATCCCGACTTCGTAGACGAGAAGTAGTAAACTCACCTTACGTGTTCTTATTTGCTATCCCTACGAGGATCTCAGAATTTTCGCTTACTCCGGGAAAACTTGAAGGGACAAACGGTTCCCAACGAACACTGGAGCTTGTATAACTAGTTACTTCACACGTGACTCCGACACGATTACGTGTGAAACTTGAATCCGTAACTATTGAAAATTTAGTTTGTAGGTAACTTCACGCCCCATTGCTGACGGACAATTGTGTCTAATACACAGTGATAATGTTTTCATTTATGTTTAAAACACTTGCGTTTGTATTTTCAGCGGACTCTCTTATCCCATTATAATGAAAGAGCATGTTCCCAACGACAATTATATCATCGTACTGTGTTTGAGATACATAATGTGTTGTTTCTATTGTTAGAAAAGCATTTGCAACATTATCTTTAGTTAGACTGCAGAGAACAAGGACATATCAGTGTCACGTTGTGTTTTGCGGTCTTTGAATTTCTGTGTTAGCATCCGCAGGAGGTTCTCTCCATTACCAATTCCATAGTACGCAAAATTCATGAGTGATGGAAAAGTAAAAGCAGAAATTTTTCTCTTTCGTAGTGGTTTTTCCTTTTGCAGCTAAAGCAAGCATAAGATTTTATTTATGAGGAATTAATTCATGTTCTTATTAAGTCGAGAGAGAAAGAAAAACATATTATTCTTCCTTGCATCATCTACGGGGTCAGTCTCATTTTCAAAACTACCAACGGGCTGTGTGCGGTTGTAAAATTGTTTTTCTCAGGCTCCACAAGCTGAGCCACAAGAAACGAAATGTATACTACCCGTACTTTAAAGCTGAAAGCATGTTCGTGTCGGTCTGGTCCCAAGCGCTGTGTGTGATATTACCCACTGAGTTTATTACGATACGACGTTGACCTAGCTTAGTGGAAATGGGAGGAGGAGGGAGGGTAGGATTGCCACACCCCTTGCATCTACGACATACTGCTACAATATCAAAGCAGCTGTGCAATAATGTCTATTGAATGACGTTGAATACTTTTTTAATTAAAGAATTATGTTTTTTTTTCTGAAATAATTTAATATTTTGTACGTTGAATGAATTTAATCAAGTGAAGAAAATTTAATGAGGAAATTTATTGTGCTGGGCCTTTTTTACCAGAAAAATAAAATACGTAAAGGATGGAAATGAAGGGGGGCACGTTTATTGCAGTAGAGTCCGAAAGCATTTCCGCAATGTGTGTGTACACTCGTACTGCAATAAATGTCTCTGTCTCTAACGCCCTCCGGGCTCTCGATTAGTCAACGAAACCACCATCAGTGAAAATCTCTATTTCTCTCTCTCTCTGTCGGTGTTGTGCCCAGTGTGTGCAATATTTTAGCGCTTGCAGAAAGGTTAAATCGGTTTTACGTCTGCAACTCTGGGTTTTGGTGGTGAGAAGTATCGTTGTAAATAGTTGGAAGATCGGGGAGGAGAGCCGTAATAGTTGGGTGATGAGTACATTATGTAATTGCGAATTTTTTAAAGCGGAATTATTGCATTTGGTTTGCGTCCTCTTATAAATAAACGGTTCCTTAGCAAAGATTAATTTTCCCGGTGAAACCTTAAATTCTCTATTGAATTATGAATATCTCGGAAACTATTGACCTGGAGAAAATTCATCGTGTGTCTTTCTTTGGAGAGAATTGAATTCCCTACGAGAAAAATCTCCTCAATTTTTTTCCTAAACTCACTCCTTTTCGAGCTGTCCGCAAAAGAACAGAGGAGTTATTTTCTACCTTTTTCCACACTGCAATTAATGTAAAATTGTTTCTGAAATTATTTCCATTAAATTCAATCTTTCATCCCGCGCATATTTATCTCGGCAATAATAGGGCGAGAGTTTTAATTCAATGCATTACACCAACCTCGTGTACCTCCGTTTTCCAATTATTTTCCCATTGTTTTATTTCTTCAATTCCCATTTCTGTAAAAATTTTTTAATCTGATTTCTTTTTGCAACCCCACAATTGCCAACAATGTATACGCATACCTATTTCTCCGCGCTTGGTAGCTTAGTGAATGTTATAAATTTCAGTGGGGCAACACTGCATGGACGGTGGTGAACAAGCGGAAGAGAATAGAAGGCAGTGGCAAAGGGAGGATGAGGGAAAACAATGGTTAACAGGGAGGAAAAGAGGAAGAGCCATGAGTATTGCGACTCACAGAGTTCTGGGATAATTACCTATACTTAGCCGCACGTACGAAGCAGCCACTGAGGCCAGAGCTTACACGATAAATTACAATGCTTGTGCTCTGCCCAGGCGAGAATCGTCTGCTTTTGGTCTTGGGGAGAAAATTTACCTTTTCAACGCAGTAAATAATTATTCATGATGTTATTCGAGCGAGAAAACATTATTTCCGTTTGCCCCGGGGAGTTATCATGCCTCATTGGCACATAGCGAGTAGATTAACGATGTTTACATTGTTGGAGTGTTTAATTAATACTAAGGAAATTATCAAACAATTTTTTAATCATTAATTTTGGTAGGAAATCGAGAAATTAATTGTTGAGCAGGGAAATAGGGAGTATGGAGAATGAAAGTGGTGACGAGAATAATTATAGCGGTAGATCACGTGCACCCCACAGACATAATATATATATCTCAAACTTCCTGTGCCAATTTAGAATCGAAATATTCTCCCTCTTTGAACGCGCATTACTTTTGGAAAAGTCGTTAGGAAAGTTTGAAAAAAATTCCGTTTCCTCACAATTTAATAAGAAGTACAGCCCTCCCGTCTCTTTTCCTCTGAACCTATTAGTTTGGGCAGTGTGGCCGTATGAGTGTCCCAGTTCCTAGAGAATCTGGGGAAATTCATGTTTCCCCTCTTTTTACACGCGCAACTTATGGAAGTGTTAAGAAGTCTAAAAAAAAATCTATTCCTCTAAAATTTAGCAAGAAATTCATTCGGATGGTGTAACCGTATTAATACAATACGGAGAATAAAATTCTCTAAAAGATAAAGTCTCATTACAAATTCTCGTGGCCAAACCGATTCCGAGGTATTTCCGAAATAAAGTAATAAAGGTAAATAATTGATTAGTGATGAGACAGTAAAATAAAAATTTCTTGCAACTTCTTTTACGAATATCTCCGAGACAAGTCGGTTTATCAAGAAAAGTGAAGAGATCTTTCTCGTAGAGGGTTGAATTCTCTACAGAAAAGGTGTCTTGATATTTTCCTCTAAACTCACTCCTTTCCGAGATTTACGCTAAACAAATTATACGTGACTTCCAGTTATTATTCTTCAATTCCTTATTCTCTCCGTCAAAAGAATATAAATGAGTAATGATCGGTCGTCGGAAGTCTCCATTTTCTGTTGGTAACTTGATACGAATAAATACCCCAGTCTCCAATAATAAATATGAAGAGGCAAGGGAGTGGGACTGATAAATGATGAGTACCGTTGGACTCCAGATACCCCACTGTTTTCCACGATTTATCTTGCTCGTCCAAGTGTCGGTAGATGAATTCGCATTTTTATCATTATTCCTTCTGTGTTTTACTCCTCATTCTTTTGTGCGCGAAGGGAAAATAGAAAGACAACCATCGACCATCAGATTAGTTGAGCTTTGCTCGTTTCCACTGATGAGAATTTTTGTAGTTTGAGGGGAAAACGAAAGAGAAAAAAAAGAAAAAGTGACGTTGATGAAGTTTCATCGGGGTTTTTCACATTAATTCCAACGTAATTCAAATATAGGAGAAAATTCGTTATCAAGGGGTGACACGAAGTTTTTTACGTTCGTACAGGAGAATATGGAGTTTTCTGCGTGTTTTTTTTCATGCTACGGATAAAGTTGCGTTCCGAATGATAATTTTCTTTGAATTCGTAACGAATTTTCCTTTTTTCTCTCACAAATTTTGCGCGAATGAATTAAATTTAATTTGATTTGATTTAATTTGATTTTTATTGAAATGAGATAATTCATTATTATTGAAGGATGAAAATTATTGAAACTATAATTGTTCACTTCAGAACACATTGCCTAAGGCAAATCAAACATAACTTGTCCGTAATGATAATAATAAACCGGGGAGTAGTGGAAATTCACCCGTAAATTATGATTCCGAAGCGAAGTTTTCATAATAAACGATGTGTTAATTACGAGTCGATATTCTGGCTGAATAGTCCAGCAGTAATCGCGCAATATGGGCGTCGTAGTTGGATCAACATCGTGGAAATTTCAGCCGTTTGTGGTTTGTGTTCAGTGTGGAATATTCTCAAGTACCTTTGGAATTTCATTTGTCCGCAAATTATGATTTTCTTTTTGGAGATTGTATTGCGATTATATTTGAATAGCGCTACTTCAAGGGAAAATGTCGAGAGATAGATAATACGTGAGTTCCCGTAAGTTGTCGCTGAGATATTAGGAAGATAATAAAAGTAGATAATTCAGAAATCAGTAATAAAATGATGAACTAAAAATTCCCTGCAGATTCTCTCCCTAATATCTCCGAAATAAGTAGATTTAACGGATAATGTCAGGAAACCTTTTTTGTAGTTTCTGAGATATTCACGAAATACTCCGAAAAGAATGACTCATTGTTCATCCACTCGATAAAACTTCTCTGAAAGCTTCTGATTAACGATTTATTCATAATTCATTGATGAGTTATACCGCGTATGAACTCACGGTTCCGCAATTCGACAGGCTATTAGCGAAACTGGCCAATCGCCAACCCAATTAATTGTCAACGTTTTTAAATTGAATTACGTCAACCAAAAGCAGAATATAAAAAAATTAAAAATTATTTTCACTTGCTTATTCGTTGCAGGATAAAAATTCATTTCAGTTCATATTGCGTAAAAAAGTTGAACAGAAAAATAAGTTGCAGCTTTATTTTCACTGTTATAAAAGACGCCCACAGGAAGTTATTCGAAATGGCTTTTTAATTCCATTCTAGTAACCAACGTGATAAGAATTTTAAACGTGCATAAAACCACCGCGCCTGCCGCATAACTCTGTAACCAGTAACTCCTCCCCCTCGTGCCCGTAAAACACTTGCATGTAGTCTCGCGTGACTGTGGGTTTCAAAAGATATTCATCGCATATAAATTCATCGTTTCAAATTGTACAGAATCGCGCGAATTTAAACTGATATTTCAAACTATTTTTATGGGCTTTCAGGAAATTAAATTGAAAAATGAATGAATACGTTTAATTTAAACACTAAAATAAATATCTAAATCAGATTATTTTATGATGTATATATTCAATTTAAATTTGATACTATCGCGAAATTTGATGAATTTTTGTTCGTAATTGACAACGAGAAACGAAAGTTTGTATGAAGGTTGTATACGATGTCTGGTAACAAATTTTTCCACTAACTTGCGGGTTAGGTTAAGATAAGCCTTCTGCCTTTTACATTCAACGCCCGGCAAAGACACATGATCCTTCTTCTGCCTGGGACAGTAGATAAGCCCGACTCCAGACATGAATGAATAGAAATTTTTCCTGCTCTCCCTAGCGTCTTGGAGAAAATTCCGAAGCTGATATAAATTTTCAACATTGTAAACACAAAACCAATGAAATTATTATCAGTAGAGTTCAAAGATTATTGAGGGAGTACATTATTCAGGAGACTGAGAAATATGGAATAATTCAATGAAATATTGATTCAATACTGTGTTCAAATATTTTCACGTTTCTCTTCGATAAAACATCGTAAATCAGGTAGTGAAGTTTTCATTCTATACGTAAAGTTGGGTTTTCTGTTTGGCAATGCTGAGAGGGAGGAGGCTTAAGAAAGTTCGTGTAGACCAACAAATCGATGAAATGTAGTCCTGCAACTGCTTCGAACTGTGTTGTTCGTAACAATCCCGAGAGTATAACACATTTCTACTTTAGTCTCTAGTGAGTAACTCGAAAGTTTCCAACGAAACTGCATATCCTAATTATAGATTAAAGCTTGGAGTAAAGTTACTGTATAAATGGGATTAAATATTGACTTTAGCGTGCTGTTGACAAATTAAGAGTTGCAGAAAAGAGTAGAAATTAACGGCTCTTTAAAATTCGGAAGGTTTATCTTTTTAAGTCCTACTCTTTTATGAATATCCCGGAAATCAAGGGGGGTATGAACATTTTTTGTAGACCTCTTTTGTAAGTCCAAGACGACTCCGAGTCTCAATATTGAATTAAAATAAAGCCATGGTGGACCGTTTGATTTTGAGCCAATACATGGTGACATATCAGTAAATGGTGGAACAATTGAGTTTTTCGAATATTTTTGACAATTTATTCATTGCATCGGGAAATTTTTAAATATTTCCTTAATATTCCTTTTTTCACAAACACTCAAGATTCGTTTGTCGCTTTCGCTCGTTAATTGCTCTAAATTCGTAACTCACTCGCAACAATTACTATTGACACTTGAAGCACGAAACTTGTGTGTAATACAACAAATGAAATTATCACGCGTAGTTGGTTATTTACACAGATCTACGAAATTGTCACAGTCTAGCGTTAGAATAGTAACCTACAGTATATCCAAGGAGTTACGGGCTTCCGAGGCCCACATGACCTGCAGTAGACACGTCGTGTAGAATGATATATTCTCCCCACACAGAGTCTCTCAGTTCCCGTGCTTGCAATAGGGGTTACCTTTGCTCTCCACCTCTCTCTCTCTGGTGTGGTCTAAACTATTGAAAATTATGTTCTACCCTTATCGCGACATTCTCACGGATATAGTGACCCCTTTATGACCCTGAATGCAGACGGCCAACTCTACCCCACCCCATTCTCCTTTAGATTATTTGAGTATGAAACTCGTGTATTCAGAGAAAGGATTTTATGAACTCGGTTTTACTCACTCTCTACTCATACGAAATTTCTGAAATTACATTGGTACTTCGTAAATATAAATTTACTAGTGCAATCAATTTACTGTTTTCAGTTCAAAGGACTAAATTATAAAGCTGAAGTAATTACATTTGCGAAGTTTAATTAAATTTATTTACCGTAAATTTTCGACAATTTAATATCAAAACTTTAATTGGAAAATTTACCTACGAAATATTTTTGGAATTATTCTCCATTGACATTGGTTTTTGAGTGTCAAAATTTAATGGAACTATGATGGTATTTCGGTTTCATCCAGAGAAAAAAGGGCTTGATTCAAGCTGAAAAACCCGCTTGAATGAAATCTTCTTCATTAAAGTGGACAAACCGGCTTGAATCAAGACTTCTTTTCTCTGGGTGTGAACTAATTTTCATCACGAGTTACGAAAAAGGTTGAATTTCTTGTGACCACTATTTGTAATAATTGAGAGAATCTGAAGAAACATTACAACGAAAATCCTCAATTCTTGCAGATATTCAAGAATTTTATGAGCTGACCTTACTCGACGAGTCGAAATCGGTTCAGCAGAAAACAGCAGAGACGATACGCATCGCTGACAAATGGGAGGCAAGCGATGGACCAATTACTCCAACATTCGCGCAAAATGATGTGAGTAAAGATAATTTTTCAACGATTTTTATTGCTCAATTAATCATTCATCAAATAATCAGGATTTATATGCATTTGGAATACGTACAATTTGTGCATATCCTACATGCAAATCAGCTTCACTAATGATGTATCGGGGGCTGGTACAAATAGTAATTATAATCCAAGGACCGATATCGAAATGCCATAGCAATGTTATCACAATAGCAACCCTATTGCGGGTACAACACGCTTGCTGTAATTTCCACCTGAAATTCACTACGGGGTACTAGTGAATCTACGATTTTAATTGCTAATTGCCATCGACCAAAATCTATCAGCTAGAGATATTGTAATAACAAGTTGTCTTATCGATTATGTTGTATTTCGTGAAAAATTGAATTCTAGTAAAAATACAGGTGTCGAAATTATTTTTTTTTATTTCTTTGAAAATTCGAGTTTTTCGTCAAGATTTGAAGGAGTCCCCCTTTCGAGAATTGAAAAAAATCACATTTTTGGGAATATCTCCGGTTCTATTTGTCGTAGTGCAAAAACTCAAAAACTAGCTGAAAGGTAGTCAAAAAGTTGAACTAATTTGTACCAAGCACATGATCGAGATTATTATCTTCACTCTAATTGCGCATTGATGAGAACGACCTCTTAAAAAACCCAATATTTGCACAACGTACAGGCTCCTGCATTCATCCAGAATTGCCCTCGCGATTAGATTATAGAATGTGTGGGATTAGTACAAATATTTCCTTTCCCTGTTTGAACAAGTGATTTTAACTAGTGTAACCAAAAGTAATCATTCTTATTCACCAAACATGAAGCATTCAATGTCTCTATATAGCCCATTAACCACAAGATCATAAACTCTACCAGTTAAATATTATTACTCTAACCCACAAGAGTTTAAATGGCTATTTAGCTTTGGCTAGTGGCAGTCATAAATGGTAGAGAATGCCTGGCAAATGTCGGAGTTGAGGACCCTTATGTTTTCTGTATGTGTCCCCTAACAGCGGTCAGAAAGATAACGCGGAAATGGCTGTTATGAAATGGCCAAATGCTACGCATGTTCGTTTAGTACAAGTGGTTGAGAGCAAAACACATTGAGTCAACATCCACACTGCAGTTGAGAGGCTAAAAGCAGATTGTGTTGGTTGGAGAGGCTGGTGGCTGCTACCACTTGAGAGTAATGCGGGCACGATGTGGTTACTCCAACAATCCAGGAAGTCTTTGATTAAACGGACGCGCGTTGGTGCACTAGTTATGTAAGGGCGGTTGAAACCCAAACCAGTGTGACACGACCACCTCACGCTTTCCATCCTCATTCCAACCATCTCTCCAATTTTGCTTTTACCTTTGATGCCTGTCATTCTAAACTAGCCAAATGTATACAAAGTGCAATAGTAGAAAACGCCGTGGAATTATTTGTATCTGGGTGATTCTGTAATTCAATGCTTAGCATCAATTCTCATTAAGGTAAATCCCCAAAGGTTTTCCCGTGTTTGCATCGGTGAATTTGTGTGGAAAGACAGGCTACCCATGTGATGGATACTAGCGAGTGGAAAAATCAATAAACGGAGAACAGCTTGTGGAATTTAGAAACTCAACTCTCCACGAGTTCATCTCCCAACCGGAGGAAAGAGGCTTGCCAATCCCACTTGATCAAAGAACGACAGCCCACTTGGATGAAGCCTTTTTCATCCCATGGAACTGCAAAATTGCGACAGCTTGAATTATTCACTTAGAGATGATTATTTGGTTGTTTTGTCAATTTTATTATGGATTCATGGGATTAGGGGGACAGAATGATACGAAAATGCTGGGAATGGGCAATTTGTCAAGGCGTGATTAATTAGGAGAAGCCCGGTTGGCCGTATGTTTGCTTGACCCTACCAGTGCTAAATGCAAGATCGTATGTATGTGTATATGTGTAGCCAGTTGCAATTTATGTCCAAAACCGGAAGGTGGTTGGGTGATGGGTAACGGACTTCACCCGACCGTGAGAACACTTAGCCTTATGGTTGAATTGGGTATCTCCTTTGCCAAAGGATTTATTGAAATTCATGAATTCTAATTTAACTGAATTATTTCGAAGAAACTTTAAGATCTGAAATTCCCAAGATTCCTAGATTTCAAAAATTCACATTGTTCGCTTCGTCTAAACAACTAGACTCAAAACTTTGATTAATGTCATAATCACCGTAACGTTCTATACTACCCAATTTTACCGGGGTAAAATGGCGTATGATAATTATCAGGAATTCAGCGAAAATTTACTACCCTGAAGTTGATGCTCAAAGCTTCATTTCCTTTTACTCTATCTTACTGCATACGGTCACGTACACTTGAGAATGACAACATACCCGGAGGGCTGTATTCATGTCGCGTGAATTTGTTAGGAGCCAGTGACTAACACAGTATGTATCTCATCTTGGGCTACATTTCACCTCGTCTATCCGCGCTATATTCCTCCACTGGGTTCATAGCAATATACCTGTTACCAACGCCCAAGGCACTCGTCCCTCCAGTTACCAACGGGCTCAGGTTGATGAATGCGGTGGAATATAAGTGTACGTGTGTATACACGTATACATATATATTTGGCTTAACTTCAACGTAGACACAGATCCACCCACTTACTGTTACCTTCAACTCAGTCACACTGTGGTGTGCGTCCGTTGTAAATACAAGGGTAGTACGTGACTTTACAGTGGAAAGAGATCGGGAATGGATACGAAATGGGAGAATGCATTAGTCTTAATCCTGACGTTCGAGTGTCTTGTTGTTGTCTACGTCGGTGACAAAGGATTATTAATTCGTGATGGTTGTACTAACGGTAGATATTTCAGACGCCAGAGAAACCATTGTTTTTTCTTTCCTCACAACTAGAGATTCAATGAAGAGAAGCAATTAATTTCGCTGTTTCATTGAACAAAGAGAATATTTTTATGAGAATTTTTAATTAAGATCCAGAAGGCATCATAAATACCAATGAATTCGTTTCTCTCTTTCATGATTTACGTCTATTCAGTTGCCTCAAGCCATAAATGCAATCATACGCAAACGTCTGGTGGAGGAAACGGTGATATTAGTTTCTGAATCCGCATTGCCAACGGCCAGTATAACGTACCGGGGAATGTTCCCTTGATGAATGTGACATCATCATCCGGTCACAGTGTTCTAGCCTCTACTGCGATCATGGAATTCCACAGGTATTTGTGTCTGTGTCATTTGTGTCTGCGTAATGATCTGGTGAATCCTTTTGCGGAATGAATGATGAATTTAAGATATTATCCAGAAATTCGATCGGTAATATTGAAAGAAGTAATGGTTTTTAGGTTAGTTCCTCATGATAAATGAACAATGAAGTTTGCTTAGAGCGACAATCTATAAAAATAAATCAAGACATTCATTTTGTACCGTTTTCTTCTATCTCATGAACGGTCTGTCGAATAATTCTAAGAAAAATGCATAAAAAGGTTTAAAAATATGTTTTTGATGATTCCAATTAAAAAAATTGAGGGTTAGTCGTTAGAATCCTAGTCTTCTATCATACCTCAACCATTTCATTTGGTCGACAAATTCCTTTGATTTCAAATTTGATGAATCTCGGCAGACATCTCTGTAGTTAATAAAAAGATCAAAGGGCGCGTATCAAGATTTCTCGACTCTGCAAATACAGAAGCTCAAAGCTTATTCGAGGATATGCTTATTAAGCAAATATTAACTGTCTGGAGAATATGGAAATGTTCATGACGAAAACGATTCATCGAATTACAAGGAAACTTTCATCCCAGATGTCGCGATTTACGGAGAATGAAGTGGGAATTTTAAATACCAAAATTTAACGACGTGTCATATTCATCGGTCCTTAACGACGATTACGAGCGATGATATAACCTATTAGGAGCACTTAATATGTAATTATTTTAACGGCACATCAATTAACAAGCCTATCTCAGTAGTTGAGTTGGGTAAAGCGTTTTATCTAAAAAATTCATGAAGCCACTTTCAGCCTCCGTAGCTCCAATTATCTCCGCGTTTTCTTGTATTGGCATGTCATTACCATCTCCAACTCTTCTCAAAGTGAATTAACATTTTTTTTCGTGACTTTGGAAGTTTTCTTTCATGTCATAATTAATTCAGCAGATCAAAGTTTAATTTACGCATTTCATATTCTCCTTTCAAGAAACATTCGTCTTCACTTTGCGCCCGAATTGACACGGCAATTCTTTCACAAACACTCATTCTCCTCGATGTTATTCCGATTCTCGAAGCTTTGAAAAAAGTCGTATTGCATCTCTATAAGTAAGAGCAAAATACCATGTCGCTTGAAATATTGCGCGATGAAAATCGTCTGGTTTTGTACTGAGGACATTTCTCTCTATTTTTCTTTATTTTTCAACCCAGTTTCTTTTACCCGAAGCAACTGCGTTGTGTGTTTTCACTACGAGTTTCTCACAACTGCAGCGTAACCCTGTGTGACGTCTACGTCTCGTCGGAAATTTCTGTCGAAATGCAACTTTATCACAGGAAAAAATTGAGAAAGAAAATTGGAGTTGAATATATTTTGTAGTTTTCTATGTCCTCATCGTATTTGTTTGTGGAATAGTACAATATTTTGGATAGTGTTTTTTTCCCAAAAGATTGGAAAATCGTTGGTAAAAACTTCAATTTTCGACGTTTTGAGGGGCAATCATGCAGCGAGAAGATTAAACGAGGATTCGACAAACATTGCACAGATTATATCGCGAATATCTCCGAAACGAGTGGGCTTAGAGGAAAATGTTTTATTGTAGAGAATTAAATTCTCTACGGAAAATCTGCCTCGATAAATTCCTGTAAACCCAATAGTTTCCGAGTTATTCGCAAAACCATACACAACTTCACAGGAATATCAAGTATCAATTAAATATAAATGGTATCACTGCATTATTATGGAAATAACTGACGTTAGAATCGCTCAACCATTCATAAGCCATGTAAGAGTTTCTAATATGAACCATAATTCACCATTCCTCATTATAAAAGCAAATTTTCTGTAAACTCCAAATTAACTGCAATCACTTCCCACGAGAGAAGAAACGAAAAATAAAACCCTTTGAAATCCGATTCAGGTAACAGGAAATTCCTCGTGTAATAGAGAGTGTGGGTGGAGAAAGGGGGCGTGAGAGGTTTGAGTGTAACAAACAACTTCTCGCTCTAATGAATCCCGAGGTGGAAACCCGAGCGATTCTCGATAAGGAAAAGTTTACCGTAAAAACAATTTTCCTCTTCTCATTCTCGGTTCTCTATTGGCCAGAACACATTGGAGAAAAAGGGTCTGTATGTGTCTGTAATACGAAGTAGAACGCAGGAAGACCTATGTCGAGTTCCGCAACTTCTGCATTCCCTACTCACTTAGCTACTTGAACTCGTCCAGTTGCTTTTGTTGAACTTCAAAGTTCATTCTGCAATTCAATTTATGCCGATTAGATCAAGTTGATAGAATACGCGATTTTTCATTGTTCGAGTGGATAGCCAAGGAAATTTGAGGCGGAAAATGATCATTATATAATCTTCGCTGGACTCATAGTTCTCAAGCTACTAAAAAAAACAATTTTTAATGAGAATTCTCATTTCCTTCATTATCTTGATAATTATTCGACTAAAATCGATTGTATTGTAGCATTTTTTATTTCACATTTCCCTGGCGCACCAATAGAATTTTCAAAATTTTGTAAATCCGAAAACTTCTGTTTTTTTAGAAATACAATTTTGTCATGAAAAAATAGAGAAAGATCGCGAATGGTTTGTAGGGAATTGTGGATGATAATTTCGACGCTGCAGCGTGACTTCATTTTAGTTGCCATACAAGCATGAGCCACCTAGTAACAATGTGATCACTGACGAATTCATAGATTGAAACAATTGTTTATTCGTTGACGTCACTGCTGAATTTCAATTAGTTATTCCACGTAAATCGTAATCATTTCCTTTTAAAATCAAACAGGGAAAACGGTTAAAATAGATGACAGCGGTTGTAAAGCACGATGTTTAATTGCAGTGAGCCAATTAACTTGTAGGACTCGTAATGACAAAACCGAATGAACGAAACAACATAATTAGAAGACTCCAATAATGATAATATATTTCTGCATTGTTTGGCAGATTTTATCAACTTCATCATCGAAAAAAATGAATAAGAAAACTCCAGGTGAACTGAGAAAAATATCTTTCTTTTCCCGTCCAAAAAAATTTCCCAATTTCTATTCGAATCAGGCCGTTTCAAAATATTCGTAAAAAAACCTAGAGAAAGCCCCAGGAGCAATATCGATTGGCTACACCCAACCGCGCATGAATTTGATGACCAATAGAATTGCCGAGACAGCAAATATCGACTGGCCAGTGATCTAAACAGCGCCAACTGGGTATAGAAACAACTGAAATATAGAGAGAAATTGAGATGAAATTTCATTGGTTAGTTGAAGAGAAAGAGAAATTGGAGAAAGGCATAAAGGTTTCCCTTCTAACTCTACTACGAGCTCTGTTTTCTCATTTGAAAAGCCAAACTAGCCAAAAGCTTGGATGGAGTACTCAGGCTTGTTTGTACGATAAGTACTTTGCTGAGCTTAACCAACCGTAGCCAGTTGGTACTTAGTATTTCCTCATCAAGTTTTGAGCGCAATGCCTCACCCAAGAATTCACTTTAACCCTCTATTCCACCCTTGGCCATTTACCTCCCTGATAATAGCACTAATTGTAGACTGGTATCTCAATTCAATACAGAAACTAACTCTTCGTATGAAGCTTGCGGTTGAATTGATAGATACCTTCTACCACCATTTACCGGATAATAATAATCAACAACAATATTCGATGGAATTGATTTGGCTTCTGTTGTTATGCGATTGTCAATTTCGATATTGTCATCAATCATTGATTGCAGGGTGTTCTATACCAGCAGCTGTTATCATAATCAGCGGCATTTGCTCAACTGATTGCGATCGATACTGCGGGAGATACTGTAAAAATCGCTTGATTTAATTCACAAAATCGGATTGATTCAAGCCGTTTCTTAGATCTAAATCACGACTCTTTTCAGCTAACCGTTATTGCTGAATCTAATCCTTGGATGTTTTTGAATAGCGACTCGAACAGAAAACTTGAATCAAGCATACCAATAAACTTGAAACAAACCTCAGTTCATCTTGATCCAAGCTCTTTCTCCTCAGTCGTTCATTAGATTCGCGTATGATCGTGCGACGTCAGATTCCTGCAATTCTAAGACACTGTAATCCTTCCACTCGATCATTCCGAATTTGATGATTTATGGCTTCGAACCCAGGGCGTACTTCACCTTCGGATACTCCCCTCCTGAATGGGAATGCATACCAACATCATTGACCTATTTCAACAGAACAAGATAGCTTAACCATTGAAGACTGGATGCTAATGCCATTTGGTAATACCGCGTTGATATAGGTAACTAAGACAAAGCCCATTACATCTATTTCTGAATGGACCTGAAGATAGAATCTGGTACACTAGGAGGCTAATCACCTTGTAAAGATAAGGAGACTACAATTAGAATATCATAAATATAGTGACAGTTTTTTTTTACAAAGAAATTATAGAACCGTGATAAAGTAAGTGAGCGGGAGAATGAGAAGAATGTAGAAAATTGGAAAAATTTTAGACGAAAAACGGTCGATGTCAGAATGAAGGACATGTATAATTCAATAATCCATTATTTGATCTTATTCACTCGTTCCTCAATCCTGATCTCTCATTAATAATCCTACATAAAATTTATATTTTATCCGAGCGAATAAATTCAATGAAATCAGCAGTTTTTATGAATTAATTCGCGATTTTTTCAAAACCATAATAAACCTGTATTCATACACCTCCGGGGAGCATCATTCAATGTATGCATTGCACCACAACTGATATCGTTGATTTTTCCCCATCGTTCAGCCTGAAATGCCCAGATAATCCTAGTCTCGCTTCATGTTTGGATGCCATCGAAAATCGATCCGCTGGCCCTATATATCCTACACCAAAACACAGTGGTCCACCGATTCCATCCAATTATTCCTTCCTTCTCCCTCACCATTTCATACGTGTGTGGGTATGTTTCATATTTATTTTTATTTCAACTACCTTTTTCGCAACTTTTTTCCTTCTATTTTACGTTACACAACGGTAGCTTTTTGGGGGCTATTTTTTTTTTCACTTGCTTTTTTTCACGATGCCATTCAACTGAAACAAGTCCCAGGGTGGCGCTGACTTGGCGCCAGTAATTCGTTCGTATCGTACTAAACGAACTCTATAAATCCTGTCACCCGGAAAAACAATAACACGAAGAATATCCATGTCGGAAAAAACTGAATGAAGAAGAGAGGAAAAAATTTAAACTTTTGGTAGAATATGTTGGATGAAATTCCCAGCCAGAACTAATTATTTTTACATTTACATTATTATTTTTTTAAGCTGCATGTTTCTATTTTAGATTCGGATTATTTATGGGCTGTAATTTGATCTCCCCGTAGGGTATGACTTACTATACCAGGGGAGTAAACACATGTTGCTTTTCATTTTCATGAAACTTTTTCATTGTGATTAAAAAAATATTTCAGGTTCTCTCTCTCTCTTCCAAATACGTCAATCCTTTGACCTTTGAATTTTTCCCTTCCAGCCTTCTGGCGAGACATTAAAAAAATCCTTGAAATTTCAAGGAAATATCAAGAAAAAATTCGAGAAATTGCCCAAGTGTAAATTGCAGCAAATATTAGGCCCTGAAAATTCAAAGCTGAATGAGATTCTCTACATATATAGGACCAAACTCCTATATTTGAGGTGCTCCTATGATATTCGAGAATTTTACCATACTTATATATATGTAACGGATAGCAATAGATAGCATTATCCAAGCGATTTCGCGGTGATACAAAAAAAGCTTTTGCTTTTTTTTATAAAGAATAAAAAGAACAAGGGAAAAAAGTGGATACTCTCATTTCTTTCCAGCATTTCGCAGCAGTGGCATGATGGCGCGCATTTCCATGCACATCCATTCGCCTACACTCAACAGTAGAATGAATAAATGAACAAGCAAATTACCATGCACTAAGGCCACTGTACAGCATAAGGAAAGAAGAAGCACTGTGCTTCTACGTGCTTTGGGATAATGCCGGCAGAAGGGTTTGGTGCTTTCCGAAAGCTCACCCTCTCCATCTCTCTCACTCTCTCGTACTTTACCAGTAACCGCATTCTACAGTTGGGTATTGCATCGTCCATGTGCAGAGTATAAGGGAGGTAAACACACGTGAAGATAACAAGTGAAATTCAACCGGACGGCCTAACATACATAGGCATATAACCTAAATGCCCGGAGAGCCTTTACCTCTGTTACTCCTCATGGGAATGGAGATACTGTTTACCATTTGGGACACTGCGTACTGGTAGAGAAACTGGTCAAGATGCACTTAGCCTAAATTTAGTTCGTGGTTAGACCTTGATCGATAGAGATCGTTTATATTACCGGTTTTCCAAGAAAAATAATCGAAGTGATAAAATGAACTTTCCGAACTTCGTGAAAATTTTCTACTTTATTGAAAAGATCGGAGAATTTGAACTGAGGATGACATCATACCATAATCGTTGGATCAATAGTTTACGATATGACAGAGAGCTTAAATCACGAACTTCATTGTTTTGAGCGCAAATTTCCCAATCTTTCTAATGGAGTTGATGAAATTTTGAAAATCCATAAATTTATTAT
>JABSMS010001866.1:0-37716 GCA_018902275.1 Aleiodes sp. PSUC_FEM 10030003
TAATTTTTACCCATGTTTTCCACTTGGAATTTCCTCAGCTTTCCAATGGAACCATCAAAATAAACCTATCTTTGATATTTCCCTCGATTTCCTGTGATTTTCATAATATATAACATCAAAACTAGGGTGTGTCCCTATCTCATAAACTACACGGACAAAAATTATGAAAAAATTCAGAAAAATATATCAAAATATCATCTTCGATCCAGCATAAAAAAAAGAATTAACTGTTGTCGAGTACGATGGGATACTACCTCGAATTGCATGAATAATTAAACACGTCAATCAAAAGTCCACGGCGAGGTCATCGAACGAGATGAAACTGTCCAACCAAAAATCATCTTGATACGTGAGAAAAAAAACGAAGAAATCATGATTAACGGGGATACGTAAAGCAGAAGAAGATAATGATTAGCACACTGATAATAACGGAGCAACATGTGGCAATTGTTGATTTATCATTTTCTCGATGAATTATTGTAGGCTCGAGTGGTTAATCGGTCCGTGGCCCCACGATGAATCGTTAACATTAACGAATCAGTGTTATTTGATATGTAAAAAAACAATCATATACCCAATTCTTATCATTATCGTGCGGTGCATCATCCACGTAAATAAATGAAAAGCGTAAATTTGAACGCTCTAAGAATAACGAAAATACTCGAGAAAAAACCAATCTTCTTGCGTCAGAAAATAAGTGTCAATGACCTCTCAAGAATTTCACAAAATAATGCAATAAAGTAATTGAATTGAGAAACTTTGATCGAATTATATTTTATCATTGACTTGCTTCTCAATTAATTGTGCAATAAAACTTCATTGCCTGATAAATGTTAATTTTAGACTGATCATCCGATATTTTGATAAGATTTCCTTTTTTTATTATTATTTTATTTCAAGATAAAAATGTAATCGTCAGGAATTAATGGTTATCCGGTGGTTGTTAATCAGAGATTAGAACGAAAAGAAAAAATCCCAGAAAATAGAAGGTGCAATAAAATAATTATTGGAAATGAATTAATGGAATTAAAAAAAAAATCAAACATTTTGCAGTCAGTGAAAGATTTAATGACTACAGTGAAAAGACGGGCGTCTTTCTTTATCTTCATACAATTATCATCCACAATTTGCTAAAAACCATTCTCATTTCCGAAAAAATTATTTTTTGAATAACACGAAAACGATTGCTCCTGTGAAAATAATATGCATTATTTTCTGTCTCAAATTTTCCCGGCTATCCACTGGAATCTTCAAAATCCTCAAATTAAATCAATTTCATTACCTCAAAAAGGCGACAAACCAAAATAAAAATGAAAAATGGACAAATAAACTCAAGAAATAGAATAAGATCAGACACACATTATAATAAAGAAATTGACATCATCCGAGTGCCGAGATGTTACTAAAAAAATTCGAAAACAATTATTTCGAATGAATTGAGATGGATAAAAATCGATTACTCAGCGAAAACGTATAGCCGTAGTCATTCTCTTCACTGTAATCCATTCGATTATATTTTACTACTATGTCACCTTCTCAAACGTCACAATTGAGTGGAAATTAATACATCTTCAGTGTATAATTAAATGTCTAAGTGTATAACTGACAAGTTATCGGAATTCAGTGTTGCGTGCTTACAGTAACGTAGATGCGTACAAGGGTCACGCTTCGTCAGATACGTTCAGACGACATCAAACACGTTGAATGATCCAACGTTTGACGTTCGTATAATAGTCATTAATTTTCATATCAATTCATATTTTTTTGTACTAAGAAATAAGAAAGAAAATAATTCTTCCTCTTGAACATTACTTGTCATATTGAATTTATGAATTAGTGGCGTCTTTCATAATTGTTAATTCACGAAAATAAAATTAAGAAATCAATAATTTTAATGTTGAATGGAAATCAACAAATGTCATGTGATTTTCATGATGCATTTAAAATTTATTATCACTTTCTCAGGAAAATTTTAAGAGAATCACTGATATGAGTTATCGAAATATTGAAAATTTCATGGAATATTTTATTTCCAACAAATGAGTTACCTTAAGTGACTGAATGATGTATGAGTTATTGGAATATCCTGGAAATTGTTTAAATCCACTCGATAAATAGAGAACAAAATATCCAATATTTAATCTGTGGTTACTACAACGTCGAGTGGATGTGAGGCTATTTTCTCAAGGTATTGAGAGTGGAGTCATCCAATTTGTTGCCGGTTTTTCTAGCAGCATGTCAACAAAAGAAATTGACAATTCCGTTACAAAGTGGTAAAACGTTTCAGTTGGATTCTAGTTTTGGTTTAGTTTTTATTTGAACCTTTCTCCAGAAACTCCAAAGTAAAATTGACAATGGTTTCATCACTTTCCTCCTGAATTTAATTATGTAAATCGGAGAGTATAGATACAAGAAAATAGTTCAAACGTGTTCCTTTATTCAAGCTGAATAAATTTTATTTCACGTATTTTTTTCTATCTCAAGTATTTACGAAGACATTTCGATTTCTCGAAGAGATTTTTTTTCGATGAACGGATAGACAATTTCGTCTTTACCAAATTTTTTCAGTCTGAAGTTTTCCATATCTCTAAAGAAGAAATGAAGCCCTGAATATTTTTTAAAAATTCAGGAAAAAATGACCGAAACCGTTTACTCTACCTAGAATAACCAGAAAAGGCATTAAATCAAATGAATCTACAAGACTGCGGAAACAATTTATGAATAGCCAGGGAAAAATTCTCATATTGTTTCGTTATCCCATCGAGACCAGAATATCCATAAAACCTGAAATATATTCTGATCCAAGAATTTTCATTACAACATTGCGAATTCCCCTCAGTTACCATTTTCCCTCCTAAATATTTAATCGACAACTTCAATTTTACCCGAGATTCATAATTAAAACACTGAGCTCGTCGTGAGACTCAATTCACGGAGGAGAAGTAGCGAAACGAAATAAAGAAAAAAGAGAGAAGATGTTCACCCTCGGTACATCGATTTCCGACTGAATCGTAATTGTTGCCTCTACTTTCGGTACCAAACACAGTGTGTATATGCAGAACGAATCAGTATGATTAATCGCGCACACGCGATGCAATTCCAGTAAAGTGCATGCCGCTAATGAGAGCCAGAGTATTGTCGTACTGTCAAAGCGATTACTACCATTCTATAGTGATCCTCTCTTTCTCTCCTTTTTGCCTCTCTTCTCCTTTTTCTATCAGATAGAGTTCCCCCGTCCCTTCACCTTTGTTATCAAGGGTGCCCAGGTGCTCTCCTAATAACTCTCAACACATTTTTGGAAATCATTACCTCCGAGTATTACAACATCGGGCATGCTCGAATTTTTTAAACGTTTATTTGATTATTTAAGGAAATATCTGATTCTTAAATAATTCACTTTCAATTGTTAACAGTGGTATTCAACAGCGCTCATGATCACTTTTTGAACAGGGAGGTTGATAATTACATAAAAAATGAGCCATAGTACCATAAATTTTCAATAAATTTCATGTATTTCCTTCATCTATATTGGAGTAATGATTTTGTGAAGATTGTGGAAAGTTTTGATCTTGATCGCTTAATTTATATAATGATCTCGAAAATTATCTATATCAAGATAATTATTGGGTGAATTTCTCTTTATTATTTCACCATTGATATTGAAGTTATGATTCCTCAAAGACTGATTTTTGATTATTTTTATTTTTCAATATTTATGTTTCCTTATTTCTCATTTTTGGAATCAAACTTTGTGATTGATATCGGGTTGATGGACTCTCAAGTCCAAAGCTTAATAAACTATCATCTCTCTATCTCTTTCTTCTTCATCCATTCAGTAATTTACGAAATAATTCATTCCACATAATAACACAAGCTTATTCCTTTATTTAGTGTCTCTTATTTCTCAATTTCAATTGTCTCTTGTTACACTCACCTTATCCACAATCATAATCATTGTATGCACAATATTTAATAGACTTGACATTGAGGCTAAAGGAGAATGCAGCTTGTTAAGAGAATGAAAGAGAAAGAAAAAAAAGGAATCGTGAAGGAAGAAGAAAAAATAAATATATATATATACTAATTGTTTCTATATTGTCATTTTGTTTAATGGTTCAAGCCACTGGTGGTACGTAACAACTGGTGATTATGGTCTCGTTACATGTAATTCAGACGTAACAATTTCACGTTATTGAAGATTATTGAAATTTTTGAGGATTGAGGTGGAGTTAATGGAGGCCAACTGTTTCATAAATTAGAGAAGTGTCATTGCAAGAAGATGATTCGTTTTTCGCTCATGTTTTTCTTTCTTAGTCATTTCATTCAACTACTTTGAGCAAAAAGTTCCTTGAGATTTTCTTCTAGTTTATTCGAGGGACAGAAATGATTGATTATTGATCGATCTCCTCGATTGATTTCGGTTGCTTTTAATTTTTTTTGGAAGCTCAATTAAATGTTAAGAATTTTCCTATTTTCATGGTAATATGATCGATGGAATCGAATTCTAATAGTTCCGAATTTTTTATCGAAGTGTCTCGTTCAAGATATTTAAAAAAATCAAAGTTGCGCCGAGAAACTCCGAATTTTTCTCAGTAAAATTTATTCTAAAAGGAAAAACCATAAAAAAAATATATAAAACTGCAGCTTACCACCTTTGAAATCATCTGTGTTACCTGGAATTCATTGTCAATAAACACGTCTTTGAATTGAGTGAAACCTTCGTAGAATTCTGCTTGATTCACCGAAAAAAGGATAGAAAGGGACCATTCACGTTGCCACGTTTTTCGTTTAATTTTTTTTCTTCTCGTTCTCTTTTCTCTGTTCTTGAACAGACGCCCTAAAGACGACACAGTCCCTTTAAAGTTTAAATGTCCTCGAGGCGTTGATGTGCGGTGTGTGCGCGCACACACAGTTGGCCTTTAAACGCGCATTGGTACCCCTGAAACTACATACTGATCCGTGTGTTGGTGCCTGGTGTGGCGTTTATAGATTCATGTTGGTTGGGATACCTCAGGGGTTCTCGAACCGGATGGAGGGATGTCTGTATCCCGAGAGATCCGCAGGAAATGAAAACGCCAGGAAGGAGGCCTAAATCTCAAATATACGCAGTTAAACAATATTTCAGATATATCATGATGAAACAAAATTTCAATTAAAATTATTTGATTAAAAACATGAAGAAATATTGTGAATATTCAAATTTTGTTATTTGCTATCGATTCAAAATTTCCAATTAAATTGGATAAACCAATTCATCAAAAGAGTAAATGATTATTTTCCCTCAATATTTACTCCATCGTTCGTTAAATAATAAATTATCAACCAGCAAAAAAAATACTGAATTTTATTCGTCAATTCAACAAATTTTGTTTGCTTCTGCATAAACAAATAATTGCTCTGATTTTTAATGAATTACTCGTTTCAATGAGATTGAATAAATAAATCACATGAATTAAATAACCGAATTCACATTGATTTGAATAAAACACTTTTCTGGGTGCAATCCACTCGGGTCACGTGTTTCCGTCCACCGGGAAATACTGTGATAAAAAAAGAAATAGTTACCGAACTGTCCAATGTACATTTGGGGAGGGGTGTAGTGACCCCCCGCTGTCATCTCGTTACTGCGTGACACCACGACTCTCCCATCAGTTGTCAAACTCGTTACATCGGTGAATCATGTCGCCCTCTTCCCCACGATTCACGAATTCTATCAGAATGATTTTATTTAATCAAATCAGATGAAAAAAAGGAAGTGATTTCTCCAGAAAAAAGCGCTCGCTCATAAATGTCAATATTTTTCTCCCCATCGAAAGAAAGGAGAAACACTCCAGAGTTATCGACAGTGGAAAAATTATTTCGGAATTCAATTCATGAGTGATTACTCTTCTGCGATGCTGCATTGCATGGGAGCATTGATTTTCATTGAAATGATTTCGGTTTTTACGTTTCGATGCACAAACGTTTACATCGTTTATTTAAATTGTGATAAAAATCAATGGAGTTTTCCTAGTTAATGAAATATTTAATGTTACTTTATCAACTTTAACTACAACTTCAAACAAACTCATTAATTTCATGAAAATTTAAATATTAACTTCCTAGAAACTATCGGCTTCAATTAGGTCAGTTCCTTGGATTCAATAAAGTTTAAAAAATTCATAAAAGTTCTCAATTTCGTCGTGAAGGAAAGAACATAGCTCGAAGAATTTGGAGTCGATGCTTTCGCTAATATCTTTGAAACGAGCAAGCTTAAAGAAAAACGTTATGGAACATTTTTTATCTTCATTCTTGTCATCAATGAATTGTTTAAATTCAATTGCGCAATTATGTGCAAATAATTAATAAAACTGTGAGCTTTAAAAAACAACTATCGACTGTCCCTCGAAAATCTGTGGAAAAACTCCAAATTCAACAAGTTGTTTAATGACAAAAAAACGGCTACCAATTATTTCCCGTAATAATTTCATCGAAGGTGTGAAGCAGAAGCTGCAAATAATCTTGATAACTCCTGTCTCCCCTCCGGCATTTTTGTTTGTACCATTTGGCCGGTCAATGGTCACGTTCGAACATGCCATTTCCTGCGCACGATACAAGCGTTGTATCGAGAATGTGAATGTAAACGCAAATACCGAGAATTAGAAATACTATTTAGACTCTTTCATTATTTCCATTTCTCTTCGCCTCACATTTTCTTTCCAAAAAAAGGGGTCAGTGAAACGAACCCAGGTAAAATAGAGCGACTAACAAAAAAACCTAATTGCCCCGAGTATTGCAATCCCTCTGCCTTCCAACTTTATTTTATTTTTATGAGTAAAAAAATGAATTCCCACGTTTTTCTCCGTCATCGGTTGATCGACTTTAGTAACCGCAGCCTCCAACAGGATGATACAGAGCACAATTGCGTGCTTCCATCGAGAGGAAAGGAGGGAAAGAGAAAGAGAAAGAGAAATATATATGAAATAAAGTCAAAGAGATACAATTGCAAAATTTTTACGACACAATTGGGTGTAGAGTCCGTGAATCGATGTATTTTCTGCACCGTCCGCGCGTGAACGCTTCACTCTTGATATATATAAAGTTTATAACTATGCCAATGGGAAGAGAGTGAAATCTTGCGCACTCAAACTCAGCGGAGCCTCGACTGTGACCGTTCGAGTACTCAATTATGAAATCACTTGGCAATTATAGAAAATTTTCAAGGCTTTAGTCAGCCGCAAGCGAGTGTACATACAACAAAATGTATCTTTTTTCTTTTTTCCTCTGTCTGTGTGTATTGCAGTAGCGCAAGGATACGTGCATGGGGAAAGGCTCGAGGGCGTCATAAAATTATTACTCGATTGGATGGAAAAGAGAGAAAAAATACTGAGAGTACTGCAGGAGAAAAAACATTGAAAAATTGTAATAATAAATAGAATAAATTGCAGTATCAAATGAAAAATTCTGCAATAATTTAACGATTCATAAAAATTTATCCGCCAATAAAAAATTATTGGAAAATCAAGCCATGGACTTTTTTAAGTTTTAGTATCGTTGTATTCACTTAAAAAAAAGGCAAACAATATTATGAAACAGCAGTTGAATGAACCGTATAGCGACAACGCATCGCTATTGCTTATAGAGTATGGCCATCATCATCCGTTTCATTTGGTATCTCTCGGGCCAGTGTGTTGCACACGAGCGATATCCACGGGTTCACAGACAGACTTCTGGGAATGACCCGTACGCATCACGAATTGCAGTCGACACACACTCATCCGGACGTGAATGTTTTAATTGTCAGCCCGTCATTCCGTCACAATGTGTACACTGGGATGCTATACTATATATCCCCCTCTTCCACCCTCCGTAACTCTCCTACTCTCCCTAACCTCTCGTAAAACCGTGACAGTGTGTAGATGTGTATGGAACCTGTCGAGCATCCGTTCATATTTTCTACACTTTTTTTTCATCATTCCGTAATGTTCATTTTCCAGAGCTTTTTCCCCGTTGTTTTATTTTTGGAAAAAAAGAGGTTGAAATTGTGCTGTTATGTAGTGAATGGGGGGAAAATGAAGAGAATATTTCGAGGGAAAAAAAATGGTAAAAGTTTTTTGAAGTACCGGAGATGAATAGGATCCCATTCAGGGAATTCGGTGTTATTCAATTTTTCTTTTTTTTTTTCAATTTACCTGTTTTTTCTGCTCGGTTAAAAATTAGTTAATCGAATTTTCATTTTTTCCAAGCAGTGAACAATGGACGAGGTCATGAAATATAGGAGATGAATTCAAAAAAACGGGAAAATTGTTGAAAATAATTGAAGCATTATTTTTCGTTAAGCGAATTAAAAAATTTACGAGATATCTCAAGATTATTTTCCATCGACACTTTAATTAACTAGATTTTACTTTCATGAATGTCGTTATGTCTAACTATAGATGGGAAGCCGGAGTTCTGTCAGATCTCTTAAGTCATAGTAAAAAAATAAAACTCTTTCCACTTCACGGAACTGTTCAGAGAGCTAATAGAAAAGTATAATGAAAAAATAAAAATATACACAGATGGATTTACTAACGAAGAAAAAAAAACTACAGATGTCTAAGCATGTGCAGTAGAACAGACACACCTATTTAAACTACATCCTCAAATTTGAATATTTACGTGTGAAGCTGCGGCAATCTTCAAAGCTGTGAACCAGATTAGAGGTGACTGTAAGAAAATTGTGATTCTAACGCAGTCTGTCAGTAATTAGAGCAATTAAGGATGAGTTTATGCAGATGATAGTATCAAATACATTCAAAGGCAAACTCATTGAGAAATCAAATAAAAATGAGATCATCATTTCGTCATAATGACATCTCCGTCAATTTTCAGGGAACTAGAAGAAAAAAGATTGATGAACAAATAGGGATGTAGTGGAATACGGTCTAGATAATAATGCGAGGAAGAACCAAAGTTTATCTGATCAGGAAAAAAACATATGATAAAATCATTTATATGGGAACGGCCAGAAGGAGCGAAATTTTTATCACCCAACTTCCTGTCGGACATACCAGCATGTCATTGCGTATGACATATAAATTCTTAATGACAAGGCTCCGGCACACGGTGGACATTCGATTTCGAATCACCCTGTTTTCATGTTTCTTCACTTGATATATTCCCGAGGGGTGTGAGCTTAGCACGATTTCTCCACGTGCTTATTTTTTATTTTATTCGCCTGGTCCTAAAGTACTGATTTTAAATCATTGAAGTCTTCCCGGGGAAAGCTCTCAAAAAAAAGGGAAATTGGTGGTGAACTTTACCCTCCGACCGACGAAAAATCGAACTAATCATGGTGGATTGATTGGTGACTGGTTATACGAGAGTGATCGGGATTAACGAGGTGGGTGTGCTTAGTGGAATGACACACGCATTGGATTAACGAACGAAGCTTGGCGTCTAGTGGTTCACTATGGATCGAGTGAGAGAGAGAGTTAGGAGGGAGAGACCACGTATTTATACAGGCTAGTACTCAGTGTGTGCTAATTCAATTGCAAATATTGTCTAATTGGCGAAAACCAGTGGAAGCAAGAGAGGAACACGTGCATTTATCATTGGCCACTTTGACACGACGATCAATTAATAAAATATTCGTTAAATCCACTTGACCGTTACTGTAGCACTCCAAACTGTCCCAGACACATTCTCGAATTAATGTTTTACGTTAATTAATACTGTTTAAATTAATTCGGACATTTGTTTGATTATGCATTCTCGTCGAAGTCCTTTCAATTTAAAAATTGTGTAGAAAAAATTGAAAATGATTAAATCTAGTAATTTACTAACAATAGTTGTTATACCAATTATTTTCTCAGAAAAGCCGTTATCATTCTACAAATAAAGATCGCGCGTGCTCGAATTCATCGTGAAGCGACCACTGATAAGTCCTTCGTTCTTTATTTTTTTTCTGTACAAAAATCGAAGGAGAAAAAAAGTATGAGAAGAGAAATAAAAAATCACGAAATATGACGACAGTGAATTTATTACCAAGTTATCAACTGTGTCAAGTAATATAGTGCATTATGTACTGTAACAAATTAATTGGAAGGAAACAACGGGCGATAACGTTTTTTTTCTTTCCTCCTTAACAATTATTCTCAGTTCCCCCTTACGTTTTTTCTCTCTCTGCCGATTAATAAAAAGAGAAAAAAAAATAATTCGCTTTACTCAGATGAAAATAATACGTCACTCGGATTGAAGTAAAATATAAGTGTTCCAATAAAATGTAATAAAAGAAAGAAACTGTATATCCCCATTGGATTGGATGCGAGGTGGCTTCCAGGAAAGCGGGAGTCAAAGATAACGGTAATATGCCCATCACTCTCGACGCTGACCAGTGCTGAGTTGCGAGGTCGTAGAGTGTATGAAAATATCTCAGATAGAAGATTTTTTTAAAATGAGGCAGGAAAGAGGAACGAAAAAAAAAGAATTTCGTAACACATTAAAACCTAATTGAGTTCATTTAAAAAAAAGGCAAAAAACACGAATATCAACAGAATGATTTTACGATAAAATGGAGAATAAAACTCGTTTTTTCCGGAAATAAAACTTTCCCATGAACCAATTATCGTTTCATTGTAATAAATACCTTTTTCTCTTCACAATTCTCGGATAAACAAAATAAATAATAATAATAAAAATTGTGGAGGACAGAGAGAAAAAAAACACATAAATTAGTAAAATTACTTATACACAATGGTCGATACGACAACTGGACTAGCGGTGAGGTAATGAGATGGGTTGCCATGCGAGACGCTTCAACATTTACATGTAATTGCTTTCCGTGAATTCCACCTACTCACGTTGAGTTGTTTTTGATAAAGGTAATTACGGGTTTGGCCCACGCTACACTAATGCCTCTCCCATTTCTCCTTTTCTAACCTTCTTCTTTCCCAAAAAAAGCAAAAAAAAAATGAGAAAAAAAACGAGAGATTTACTTCATCACGCAGAGATAAATGCCCGAATGAATTTTTCGTTAAAAAAATAAAGAAATCTACGACTCTTGTAGTTGAAGTGCTGTCATCATTTGACCTTGAAATAATTTAATTCTCGATAAATTAATTACATTGAATTTTTTTATCATTTAATTTTCCTCCATTTTTTTATTCTCTCGAGGAAGAAATAAATGCAGCTTACGAGACGTTAGTCACGGATACATTAAATATATGATTTACGATATAGAAAGGACAATTGAACGTATCAAGCTGACATAATCACATTTGGTAGCGTTAATTGAAAAGAAAATATGTTTTTCCGTTTTTTTTCCTCTCAAATCTTTCGGAACACTGACAATATGCTGAATCAATATATTCAAGGAAGACATTAATGCCTTTCCGGTGATTATGAACTAACATTTTAAAACACATTACCATTTTCAAATTGAAACACATGCAGTTTATCACGTAACGCCCGTGCATCAATGCAATTTTAATAGAAAAAATAAAAACTTGGATTATCCAATGAACTTTGATATTCAATCGTGATAATACGATTTGAAACTATTGCATCCACGAGATCAATTTCATAATTAATTAAATATTTGAAAAATATTGTCAATCGTCTCCTGTTTACATTAATCTTGGGTCACCATAAACGTCAACGCGTTTACGTCTAAACGTATTGCGTGACATCGATCGCCAAAGTTTTCCGATCAATAGCAATTAAAAGTTTACAATATTGTTTTTATTGGAATTAAAAAACTTTTTATCATTTTGATTTGATTTTTTTTCACTCGCAAAAAATCACTTTTACGAGGTTAATATAATCAATGAATTGGAAATTGAATAGAGCGTTTTATTTTGCACGAGAAATATGAAACATTCTTTGCACAAAAACATGAATTTTTTCCTCTCTTCAATTTCAACGAATTTGATTGAATGAATTTTTTTACTCCAATTCTTGATTTTATCTCAATTATTTACAGAGATATTTGGAGTTAAATTTCGAAAAATAAATATAAACTGCATTTTTCCTCCGTTTACACTGGAGCACCGCATACCGCAGAATTGAGATAGTTAACAGCAAATATCTCCGTAAATAATTTGGAAATACGAGGGCTACTACCTGAATTAAATTAATTTCACAGAGAATTTTTTTTCGAAATCGAAATATTCTTTTTTCACCTACAATAATTCCTGCGTAATCTCACGCTCAAGATTTAAACTGTTCAGTGATGAAAGAAGAACAAAAACTCATAAATTTTAAA
This sequence comes from Aleiodes sp. PSUC_FEM 10030003, assembly GCA_018902275.1. Classification (NCBI taxonomy): domain Eukaryota; kingdom Metazoa; phylum Arthropoda; class Insecta; order Hymenoptera; family Braconidae; genus Aleiodes; species Aleiodes sp. PSUC_FEM 10030003. The sequence continues at coordinate 12,227 of JABSMS010001866.1, forward strand.
GGCAGCGAGTTATTGCGGGCGTGGATTAATTTAGTTAATTAATCGTAATTGAGAGAAGCAATTCATTAACGAAATGATGAGAATAATATAACCCCATCCGTTTCTGTCACCGATTTTTTCGAGACTATTTCGGAATTTTTCCTTCAGCAGGAACGATCACGAACATTTTGATAGATAAAAATCTATTTTGTTAGATAATGAAAATTTCAGACCACTTCATGGAATTCCGCGTCAAAATATTTTTTTCAAGTCTTTCCGTGATAGATAAAATTTTTTCTCGGTTCAACAATGAAATTTGAGCATTGCTCTTTCGAATTATGAAAAAGAAATTATAGGGGACCGAAGGAATTGGTTTAAAAAAGACCAAGACCATTAAATTTTTCCCGAGTCGAGGTTCGTTAAACGCCATCACTCTAAACGTGACAACACTGCACATTGGAGCAAGAGAGATGAATAGATTACCAATAACCTCCGTTTAACCCAACAGAGTTGCCAAAATTGCAGTAAGCCCATCGTGATCGTTCCTCCTCGAGAAATAAATCATCTGAAAATGCGTTTTACGTAGTTTGTTTCATCACGCCACTACTAAGTACAGTTTAATGCAAAATGGTATTATTATCAAAGTTCCACGTGTTTTTTTCCACGTTTCTAGTTTACTCATACAAACTATCAACATGTATAGACAACTAATAATCATTCAACGTTTTCCCTACCAAGAAAACTGTAACGGTTCTTCCGACTTCTGCATAACCAATTTTCTTTTTATTTTTCATTCCCCTTTTTTCTTGAATTTTTTCCCATTTTTCCAAGTACATGACTAGTTAAAAAGTTGTGGAAAACGTGGCTAGAGTCGCGTATGCACACCGAGCTCATGATTGGGCCACGCGAGAGCCATTGGAAAAATTCATGATTTCATCGCTCTATATAACATCTATCAATGCAGCTGTTCAAACGGTCAAAGTAAATACACAATTCTCATATATTTTTTTACATAGATACATTTGATTTTTTTTCATTTTTTTTTCTCTCGAGTAAAAAATAAAACGATAAAGATCTCTTAATCCAACTCTTTTAAATTCCCTCTTCATTTTTTTTCACTCGCTATTATCATTATTGGAAAGAGAGTGATTCATATAGCTTCTCCAGTGTCGAACTCACGAAGTACTATTATGTGCTGTTGCAAGCAGATTTCATCAGATTGGAATCACTTCGCTTTAGTGTGTTAAAAAAAAGAAGAAGTAAAAAAATCAACGAAATAAGACAACAAAGGGAGGAGGAGAGAGGCAGAGGGGATAGGGCAATTGCGAAACAGTAAACGGGCAAAGCTGACCAGCTCGTGGCTGACTCAGTAACTGATAATAAAATATAAGGTTAGTAACGATATCTGTGGCGCGCACAATGCCTTGTCTATTCGTGTTTCGTCAATGTAAAATGAAAAAATCATTAAAATTTTAAACAACGACATTTCAATCCGATCTCGAAGATTCTGTTATTCTGTAAAATCTCTATTAAATTCATTTTTTCCTCTCTATAACCTCTCGTTGAAAAAACGAGAAGTGGAAAAAAAGAGAGTGGAGGAGAAATAATTGCACAATTCATGACGATACTGCTACGAGGCTGAATAATGCGCGCGGGCGCACAAGCGACAAGCTGTCTGCAGGCGTTTATTATCGAAAGAGCGTACACAAAATCAAGCAAAAGATACCAGTCACTTTTTTAAATTTTTTTTTCTCTTTTTTTCTTCTCTACCACAATTTTTTCCGAGTCATTGTCTCGTTACTTTACGATCCTCTTGTTTTCTGTTTTCCCTCGTAAAACTTTGTTTTCTTTTTTTTCTTTCCATTTATCTGTTCTCGTAGAACTGTGTAAAACTAGTGAGGCTGATGAGTAAAGAAATAAAAACAGGTCAGCTTTGAAATTGGTAATGTGTTGCACCGATAGAAATCGGTTTACATCGTAATACCAAGTAGGTCGGGATACATTATTTCTGTAACGATGTTAAAAGGAAGAGAGAGGGGGCGAAGAGGGGAGGGGGAGTGAGAGAGGGGTGAAAAAGGTCGTGGGTGTCTTTTCGTCGTACCGGTTTCATTATTTCATTTTTTTTCCTCTCTACTTGTATCATTGGATGAGACGGAGTCTGGCCCAAACGACCATTAGTCATCCCAAGCAAATCGTCTTGTCATTTTGTTCTCTGTGGTTACCCACACGTTTTAACTAGTATGAGTCCTATGTCTATGTGCATTTATGTGTGTATTATCGTGTATATGCTTGGTTGTAACAGCAGTTAGACAGAGAGGGGAACACGATCAACTAACTATGATCCTGTATAAATATCTAGATGTCCCATCGATTAACGATTAATCTAATCGGCTTCAGCTGATTAATGATCTACGACAAAAAAATCATTGTAAATATATACATTTACCAGTATCCGCTGGTAAACGATTATTCATGGGACGTTGGATTTATTTGATGATTCTTTATTGCTGAATTGGAATTGAAGAATTTTAATTCAATGAAAGCGAGTTTGTGTGAATTGCCAGTTCTTTCTCCAATCAATTATGTTAATGAAGAATGATTGCACGATTTATCATTTTTTTTTGGCGATCAGTGAAAATTGGAGAATTTATCTTTTCTTTCAACTTTCCTTCTTGATCTTTTGCATGTTCCGTTCATGCATAGATGGGGATACTCGTTTTCCTTATGAAGAAGGAATTTTTACGAGAGGATTGAGGGAAAATGAATGGATTACAATAACGACTTGACAACTGACAGTTTAAAAGACTTTACATTCGATTATAACGTCACTACAGGAGATTGGATGCGAGAATCAATCAAAGAATTTTTCTAACCTAACCCACGCATTCTTTTTCCATGACAAACGACAATTACATGGATCTTTTCATCGAGAAACCTACAGTGGAATTTCTAATATTTTTATCCTATTCAAAAACAGTTCGATTCATCATTGGTCAAGTCGGTTGTCACGGTTTTCCATTGGTCAGAACCAATTATCGCGCGCTTTATTCAAACTTTTACAAAAATTTCTTCTTTGCAAGAAACAATGATATTATAATTATTTCCAGTTTTTTTTGCATAAATATTTTTCGAAACTCATTTCAGTGAACTCTTCGCATGTCGCAATGGAATCTAAGACATAAATGCGTAGACACAAGCGCGTGGTCTGTCTAGTTATTCAAAAAGTTCGTCAGCCCAAGAAATAATTGTTAAAAAAAATGTATAACTGCGACTAATGTTCACAAAAAAAGTAACTTCTCAACCATTCGGTTTCTGAGGTACACAGAGTTGAAGGACTATTTCCTAAAATTGGCAGAACCACATGAATTTTATTTCGTAAGCCCACGACGTCAACTATCGTTTGAATAATCTATGAAAATTCCATGAATTCTTGAGATTCACGATTTCCGAATTTCGCGTGTCAATAACCTCAATTTTACTCCCAGCGCCGATTTCGGCATTTACGGAAACGAATGTGGTGGAGTGACGTCATAATTCGAAGAAAAATGTGCGCCTTTATTTATTCATTCATTGCCGATTAATCATAGTTTTCACCACGTGCGAATTTCTCGACATAAAGACGGCAGTAATATATATATTCTTTGAAATTAGATTAGCTCTAAAAACTTTACTTGACGGCTTATTCACTGTAATTACAAAGATACAAAAAAAAATACTTAATTTGTATTGATTTCAATATGTTACATAATTATGCACAGTAGTTTCTGTTTTTTATTTTCCTATTAGTCATTAATTTTCCGCTCTCTCCATTAATTCTTAGAATTACTCAATTTAATATTTTTATTTTCATATCACTTTTTTTCGAAAATCCATATTAATATCGTCACCGTAGAATGAAAAGGGCGTAAATGCCATTTTTTTGCTGAATAATAACAGGGCGTAATTTATTATTCTTCTGGAAAAATAAATTTAGTTCAATCTTTATAGATTTTTGAAAAAATGGCACTTACACACTTTTTTTCCACTCAATGTTTTATTTTAGTGAGCAGAGGATTGAAATTAATCGGTAAGGATCCCAAGTTTAATTCAATCAATTTATTGATGAGGATATTTCTGTGATTTACAAATGTGGACACTTACAAAAACTAAAAAATCCTTAGAAAATTTCGGATATTGATGAAACAAAAATTTTTTGTTTTCTGTATAGAAATTATTAAATATTTCTCGTGTTTAGATTGTCGCGATTGATTCAACGAGTAATAAATACAGTTTTTAAAAATTCCTGAGAAATATATTCTAATATATACCATCAAACGATAATTCATTTCCCAAATGTACTTATTTCCATCACGATGAGATAATTCATCAACTTATTCTTTTTCTTTGATAAGAAAGGTAAACGATGAGAATTTTTAGAAATCAGTTTCCCCGGTATCGTGATTGAGAGATAAACAAATTTCCTCCTCATTTAATTTGATTTTATTGCATCATATGTGTCGGACGATCCCAGTGACTCTACCTCAATTCGCAGTATTTCATATTCCATCAGCCTTCCGAAAAATTCTTAGATCCAGCCCGGAAATAACACAGACATAATTTTAGTATTAATTCAAACCTTTTTTTTCTCTCCCCAGACACAAATTCTCAGTGTCCTTGGCAAATAAACAGCGCAGAAAACAATTAATGCAACACACGTTTATGACTCTTGTCATTTCAGAGAAACTAATTTTGATGCCGCGTTTTTTTTTCTTCTCATTTTTTACCATAATTCCTCCAACACACCCAATGTACGTATTTCGAATGAAACTATGTACAGAACTAGTGATTTCCGTATGATGTAATGATACTCAATGATTCCGATGCAATCAATTATCTTCAGCAGCATAAAAACGTTGATTTATCTTTACGGCCAAAAAGTATCATGTCACATTAAAAATTGAAGATACTTCAATTACCTCATAGCAGACATTTTTCTTGTCTCTTTCTCTTTCTCACTTTTAAACTTGTATTGTCAATTTGATTGACACAATCGATAAACTTCCTCATTTGTTATGAAAAAAATTGCCGTATCATAGCTGTAAGCGCTCGAGTGGACACGCGACTACCGGTATTTCTGACAAAGCGATTAGAAGGCTTGTGCTTCTGCGAAAGTAGCAATAGATTCGAACGATTTATCGAAAATAATAAACGAATAAAACTGTTACTTCTTTCTCTCCCTCCATAGCGTTATAAAAATTAATTTATTTTCATTCACTTCAATTAATTCAACAATTAACAATTAATGACTGATCAAACAGTTTTTCTTTGTAATTACGATGATAAAATAATTACAGATCTTCGGCTTTTGGAAAAAAAAGTAACGAGGATTGATTGAAAACGGAAAAAAAATTAATGGAAAATAGAAAAAAAGCTACTGATTGTATAAACTCGCTAGTTTGTTTTCATCGGTAGAGACTAGTTCTATTCAATGTGTATGTGTGTACAATGAATTTATTTGCAGTGCTTGTGTGTGTTTCTGAGTGTTTGTTCTATGTACATGTGTTTGCCTAGCTAGAAGCCCAAGTGAATTGCGTCACACTACGCCTGGCAGTGCTAGACAAGGCGACGCCAAGCTCTCTTGCACTAGTGACCAATACAAGTTTATCTATTACTCTGTCTACATAAAACATACGATTCTGACGTTTCTCCAGTAGCAGTTTAACTAATATTCTTTATGATTTTTTATTTTTCTCTTTACTATTTATTTTTTGTTATTACTGCATGTTTTATTTTTTAATTTTTTTATCTCGAACGTATATCTTCTGTATTATTCATTCATCGCTTGACAACAATTATTCTTTTTGTTCGATTTTATTGGGTCACCGGGCCAATCCTCTTAACTTTATTCTCCTTATACTTGGGCTTATAATTTAAAATTGTTGCGCGTGCGCTAGACTCGATAATGCGGATTACAATTTTTTTAAACACGACTTCCTTCTAAAGACCATTCGTTTTTGTTTCTCTCTCTCTCTCTTTTGGTTGAAAGAATCATGATTTAAGTGGTTGAGACAAACGGAAAAACACGAAAAAAATCTCGTAAAAGTGCAATTATAATGCAACAATACTAATAAATTTGTATGCAAATTGTTTGGAAATATACTTACGGCCATGTTCATTTTTTATGTCTCAATTTTTTTTCGCCGTTATCACACGTGCCTACATCGTGATGTATAATACCCAAGAGGAGTGGAATAATGAATAAGAAAAACATGAAAAATTATTTCTTGATTTGAGAATTCCTAATTCTTTGTTTGAGCATTGCTTCATTATTCTGTAAATATTGTTAAAAATTGTTGCATACAATTATTATTATTTATATCGAGAGATAATTATTATGCACATATAAAGAATGTATTTTTTCATTTTATCTGAAGTCCCTGTTACATTTTAAACTCATTCAGGGTATTAATGTTTGCTGTATTTACGCATGGTGCATTCATGTTAAATGATTTCTTTAGAATAGCTGTGATAAAAATATTGAACTTTTCTTTGTTAATTCAATATTTTATCTTGATGTTTTATTTTCCATGAATTCGTTTGAACGAAAAAAATTAATTTAAGAATTTAAAATTCATGCGTCATGTTTTTTTCTCGTGAATTCGATGAATTTCGGAAATTCCAACATTTCCATGAAAAATCGAGGCAAATTTCTTGAGATATGAACAATTACAATTTTTTTCGGCGTTGACGTTCTTTCGCATTATCTGGAGAACTATTGACCCAAAATTGATTGCTGTGTAACATTTTTCCGAGTAAATTTCTCGGCTATCGAATAAAATTCCGAGAATTTAAAAAATCTATAATAATAACTGCACTTTTTTTTAAATTTAATAATAAATGCTACGAAGAGATTGGCAAGACTTATGAGCTTCGTCACTACTCTTGAGTATTTGTCGCACGTAATTTCGCGCGTCCTCGACCTTGAGCATATCAGCCCCCATGCCAAACGAGAGAGAGGGACGCATATAGATGGGAAATGCGGGTGCACCGGTTGTTCGTGACGCTCGTAATCATTATCAATTCATTTTTCTCTTCCGTTGTTTTCTCTATCTCAATAATTTCGCATTCTCAAGTCGAAAGCAAGAATGTGAAAAATTTCCATTCCGTTAAAAATTCTAAAGAACGTTCGCGATATTCAGAAAAGCAAAAAAATTAACAAAATTGTAGACACTCGAAATAAATGTCTATGCATCGACAAAAAAAATGGAAATAATAATACTGCGTCGTAACTCGGGTAGTTTGTTAGTGTTATCACGTGTGGTAAACTAGCGCGTATGACCACTATTATCATTTCGGAGTAAATATATAAATACGCAATTGTATACGTTAAGAAGATAGGAAAATAAAGTGTATATTCATTTTTGATGATACAGTCATGATAGAATTTGTGTTATGTCAACGGTCTAATCTTCTTTGATTTTCTGACAATGTTTTATTTATTTAAATTTTATTTTATCCCTCTAATTCCAATAAATTATTCCTCCCAAAAAACTATAAAACCGTCCCACAAGGATGATTGATCGTTTCTTTTTGCGCGTCATCAGAAAAATCTACGAATTAGTTCATATCATTAAATGCAACTGCAGTGATTTACATAATGAAACGAAAATTTTTGAATTACGTAAGTACTCGCACTGAGCTCATCACTCGATTTACTCGACTGTAATAATCTTCAGATAAATTCTAGGAATGAAGAATTACAAAAAAAGGAATATGTATTTATAATAAAAAATAAAATAAAAAACGAAGAAACAATTTCAAACACTTGGTGTATGCAAATGTGAATTGGAGTTGCAGCTGAGTGGCGTGCACTATTTGGTTTAGCCAAGTTATCACATGTCGATACTCTTATCGCAGAAAGGTCCTCGACCCCTGAAATCTACGCTACACTTAAAAAATTTTCTCCTCCATTTTTACGTAAAAAAGAAAAGAAATGGAAGCGAAAAAAAACAATCAATCATACTCATCCGAGTCATAAATCAATAATTTTATGTCAAGATAGACGGATATATTTGTTTTTATCATTTTACATTTTTTTTGCTCCTCTTTCTGCGACCTTCGATTGACAGAAAACCTATTCGAATCGATGTGCTCACTGATGGCGAAGCTCGTTGCTAAAATATTTGCATTGCAGCGGCCGAGACCAGTACAAATATAACGAGACACGCGAGATTCTTCCGAAAATCCCCCTCTTCTCTCCTCCCTGATCAGATAGACGAAAAAAACAGTATTTCACCTTCAAAAAGAATTCAACAACACAGCTGGTCCTCACGGACAAACAGAAAATAATGAAATCCCCGGATTTTCCTCTTTTCTTCTCCTCTTTATCCTTATTTTTTTCGAATTTTCATTCGCCATCGGCTCAACAACATTTCACGAAAATACACGCAGCAAAAAACAGATTTTTACCTGAGAAACCTATCTCAACCAGATTGATGGATAACGAAAACGAGGAGAAAATAATTCCATCTAAAATACAATATTATAAATATAGCACGACCGTTGAATTAGAGTTTTCCAAAAATCAGCATTATTACCAAATTCCATTCAACTTGACTGATAATTTAGCTAGAATTTGGAAAATTTTGCCATGAAGAATCTGCCACAGTGAAGGACAAATTTCAAATGACAGCTGCCATGACAGATGCTAGGAAATTTTTTAAAGCGTACACTGACACAAACAACAGTTATTAACTTATTTCAGTAGCGCAGTGAAGGGAGTCAAGTCATATAGGACAGTCATATATACTTAAGTCCCTTTACCACTTCGCTATTGATTCCATTGCTCTGAATTATTCATTAGTAATTTTTCTTACACCATCCGTTGAAAACACTTGATGTTATATAATTAATAGACAATATTTTTGACTTTTTATAAAAAAAGATTATTAGGCCCTCGGATTGGGACCAAAACGTCATGTGAAATATTATTTAGTTAAATAAATTAATTACAAGTTAAGAATGATAAAGCTATTATCATTCTCTTTAAAAAAAATTAAATTAGCTGATGGATGTATTTTCTGCGCAATTTACACAATTTTTCCGCAGTTTTTTACTTTATTTCGGCATCAGTTTCATAAAACCGCCGCTACCCTTCCTCTACCACCTTAAAATTTCAAATTTCAACATTGCGGATGCGAAGAAGCGACGTAAGAAAAATAGAATAAATACACTTTCGCGTCTGATTCAAAGGGACGCAAATGGAATTCACTGGCCAAATTCCATTGGCCCAGTTCTCACGTCGTAATATCTATGTGTGTGTTCCACATGATTTTTCCGAGCTGAAGGAGACACAAAGGATAGGAGATAAAGATACTCTTTAATTCAATTCAAAGTTTATGTAGTGAAAATATTCGGTTCGAGATTTTGAAAAATAGAAATTTAACGATTTATAAAGGATTTCCCGCAAGAATGCATTTTCATCAGAATGAAATACTGCGACGCTTATAATGAACGTGTTTACCGTTACAAATAAGGAGAATTTTCCAATCTCAGTGTACCTGAAGAATAATATAAAAGCCCCGACATATTCATGAAAATGGTTGAAGTATCCTGCGGTGCTATTTCCCATTCATTACTCCCCATGATGCGAAAAACTCACCTGAGGGTCTTCCCCATGGTAACATTTTCTCTCGATACATAACCAATATAGATCAGAAGAAGGAGAAGGGGATGATGTGAAAAATCCCAGTCATTTTGTATTATTCTCATGATCGTAAAACTCACACTTACCTACCACGAAAATGACTCTTTTTCACATTCAACACTGTTGGATTTTACAGTTATTTTTTTTTTCTTCCTTTCATTATTATTTTTTCTTTTCATACAATGGTATGTAATGGAATTGTAAAGAGATTTATATACATTTCACGATGAAAAATTAACAAAAGAAACACTATCGTGTGTGCAGTTGACCGAAAAAAAGAATCATTCTACCCCACATTACTCACTCACTGACTATAAAAACATCATCGGAGGACCATTAGAAAGTGATTCTCGTGATCATGGAGCTCACACAAAATCTTTTATTATATCGCACTATGTGATTCACAAATGAGGCGACGAAGACGGATGGAGAGATCAGAAAATGGGGAAACTGGATGGATTTCATTAGAAAGAAAAAAAATTATCGAGGTGTTCTGGTGGTTTCAATTCATGGTGAGTCATTTTTTTTTAATTCAATGAAAAGTATAAAGCTACTAGAAAATAAATTATTTAATTATTTGCGCGGCAGTTCTTTCTATTCGTATTATCAATTAATACCAAGAAATAATTATTCGGTTATTTCGATTCATATCTCCAATTAATTTGAAAGCGCATCTACATTTGATGTGCAATTAAGTTAAAGGTTTTTGATCACTCGTGCTACCTATCGGTCGAAGGTAGAGTTCTGCTCGGGAGCAATTTCCTTCCGAATAACCTGTACCGAGTAAACTTTTAAAATTTCTACCTCCGACCGATAGATGACGCGAGCGTTTAAAATCATTTCTACTTCTAGTGAGCATCTGTTCATTTACTATGATGTGAAGAATCAAAAAAGATAGTGAGTACGAAGAGGATACATATTGTCCTCTTTCTTGCACTGACTTGTAATTTTACCTCTCAGTAATTCAATAATTCGCGGTTTCTTTCATCGATTTAATCATTGTGCTTAGACCCTTACAAAAATACGACGTTACGTTAAAATCAACATTGACGGCCATTGATAATATAAAATCGTCGTCCTGAACCTCAATAAAACACATTTTTTCATTGCAACAGAAAAAAAAGTGATAAAGGTAATATGAACTTTATCGTCCATAAAGATGTGAACCGAAAAAAAGAAGAGAGACATTATAAAACGATTTTAGTTTAAACTGTCCTATTTCAGTATATTCCATTTTATCCCGTAAATGTATCGGTGTATATGTTACAGCAGGATACTTTACTCCCTCATTCTTTTTAAAACCCGTAATTACACGGTTCCCAGTTGTTTCCAAATGTCTATCCATGTGTGTGCACGTATTATAAACGTGTATAAAACACACACACAGACTGGTCTTGACTCAATGCCAGTGCCAGTGGTCCTGTTTCACTGGTGCGCCATATGCCAGTCCTGCTGTGTGCCCTCTTATACAACCATCCAGAACTACATCCCCGGGAGTTACATTCAAGCCTATATCTTGCGCTTGTATTTGTTGCCCTTCAAGCTTAATTCACAACGTTGGAAAGAAGGAGAAAAAAAGTTTAATCACGTGCTGGGTATTGTGTTAAATTTTTTATTGGAAAATTAAAGAGGAAAGAACTCGTTGTTCTTTATCATTATGTACTGAGAATTATTATTTTATTCTCGTGCAAAAAAAAGTGCCTCGGGGCTCATTAAATACATTCGTGAATTGAATTTTATTATAAATTTTGCATAATTAACATTGAAATCACCATTAACGAGATATCTATTTTTCGCGTTCACTTCGACGCAATTTATGAAATTAATTATTTCTTTCTTGTGTCAATGAATTATAATTGGAATTAAAATACAAATGCAGTAAAGTGGGAGGGGAAGATTTTTCATTAGTAGTATTGAATATTAATTTCGGATAGAAAAAATTCATATGGAATTTTTATCTGAATTTTATGAAATCAATCATGCAATGCAATTTCCGAATTTTACCCATTAATTCAACTTCGAAAAAATATGAACCAAATTGTGCTCGATCCTCCATCCAATTCCTCTTTGACAACAAAATTCCATTAGTGATGAAAAATATACTTTTTTTCAGATCGTAAAATTCTACAAATTACCATTTGTTTGAAAAATTTAATGAAATTAATGTGAGCAAACAGTCCATACAATTGAAGTTTAAAAGTGAATACATCCTGTCCTGAAAAAGTCTATAAATTCGAGCGAATTATTATATAAAAATACGTGAAGAATTATCCGGAATAAAAATATTTTCAATGAAATTTTCGAAACTGTTTTTAAATCCACAATTTTTTAATTCTATTGTCAAACAGACGCGAGGAAGTTTCTTGACTTTCTTAGCTGCAATCGATCAATAACGAACTTTGAGAGGACTTCCGATCCCTGAGGCTGTCTTAGGTGCCCAAAGTAAGGAGAAACGATGAAAGCAGCTGTTTGTGCCCTCTCTACACTCATTGGCCTCACTTCATCAACTATACAACACTGTCTTACGTTTTTCGCTCTTTCTTTTTCTTTCCGTCTCTCGAGCGTACTTCGATGTGAACGCTTGAAAGCATCGTTGTTAAGATACGCTTTGAGGGACTACTTTGGCATGAGGGTGTTTGGGTGGGCCCAGGCATCTGTTCGAGGAACACGCGAAAATATCAGCTGTGTGCGACCTGCCAGTACTTCGGCAAACCTCTTTTCTCCCTCTCTTGCACTCTTTATTTGAAAAAATTCATTTTCAATGCTAATTGCTAATGAAATTCAACACCGAAATAACTGTTCATTTCATGGAAACCGAAGGGAGAAACCCGAATGATGGCATTGGATATGTTGCAAATTGTCAGTTTCCTTTTTTTTATTTCATTCTTTATCAACAATGTTGCTATCCGGGAATTTGATATCAAGTGAAGTTTCGAGTGGAGGAAGCTTTTCAATTGCAGTGGAAACGTTTCGAATTTCGAGTACTTCGTAAATTAATGAAAGCTCGAGTGGTTTTGTTTTTAACAAAGTGAAGTTTTCAGATGTGTCGACTGAGAATAGGAAACTCCGATATTGTTTCGTTGAATTTATTGGAAATTCTCAAAATGTCTGATATGTTTTTTAAAACGTTGAAGAACGTTTTGGGGATCTAACGAATTTGATATGAAAATTCTGAGAGAATTTATAGAATATAAGGGTTTCGATTCTGAATATATCTATAGAATTTTAGAAGCATTGACAGCCATATATAATCTGATCACAATTTTCGGAACTTAACGTGAGCTCTTATGGGGGGATGCCTTTTTTGTAAATAAAATCGTACCAAAACTGTCAAACTTTCAGAACTGTTTTGTAATTCTATCATATTCATATAGTTAAAAAATGAAAAATTCCTGGGATGAAAATTTAGTAAGCATTGATTGCGATAAACTCGAGATATTCTTGAATTTAGAAATTATTGTTACTTCTAAACGAGGCGAGAAGTCTAGAATCTCCTAAAGGATGTTGAGTGTAGTGAAGGTATTTTTTTGACCTAGGTTTCCGAACATTTTGCAATTATCTTGTTACAATTCATTGGAAGCTAACCTACAAATTTTCACTTTTTCTGTTTAATCGAACGCATTCCGGAATACTACTTTAAATATTGGAAACTGAATAGCAATGGATAGTAATTGTGTGTGGAGTGTGTCTGGAGCGGATATTCATTATTCTCAGAATATGTGCCAACATATTTGTTACTCTTTTCTTTATTCCTCATTATGGTATTCTCCTTCTCAGCATATTCATTGTCAGCTGAAAAAAGAGGCGATTGAAAATTTCTAAAAAGCCCAGTTTCATACAAGTGTAAGCAAAAAATAAATATTGAAAACTGAATATTTAAGGTATTATTTAGGACTCGGCTTCTCCCGTTGATCCCCTACTTTTCCTTGCGAATCTCGCAAATAACTTATTACATTTATCTCATTGAAAAAAAATTATTTCTTCCAGTGACAAAATAATTTCAAATTGCCAAAATAAATCTGGGCTTTCCTCATTTTTTCCGAAAAACAAACATGAAAACGAAAAATCTATTCTGCACCGATAATCAATAGAACCCGATGAAAAAACAATTTTTGCTGTCACGAGAAATGAAAAAAAAATCCGTAATAAAGGTATCCGAAATGTTTACTCATCTTCCCCTAACTATAGGAAAGATCCAAAATAATCCATTGATCGACAAACAAAATTTTTTGGATTTAATATAACCCACTATTGTTAACGGCCCATAGTGTCACACCTCTTGCGTGGGTATAATAATACAACAGCGATATATCAAAAAATCGTATTGATGCACAAATATCACGAGTAAATCCGATAATGAATAACAATAAATGCTTGTCATGGATGAATGAGAGGAAAAAAAATAGCGCCGAGGGAAGGGGGCGGAGAGCACAAGAGAGGGGTCATTTGGAAGAGCTCATATGTACGTACTCGTGGTGAATTTCAAGCTATTAATGCCAATCCGTTGGCCATGAATTGACGATAAATCTTGAATTTATAGATGTGATAAAAAGTCGTTGGAAAAAAAGAGGTTATTATAAAACAGACGCAGCAACAGAAGACTCGAATGGCAAAGAAAAAAGAGAGAGAGAGATCAATGGGGTGGAAAGACAGGGAGCAGGGAGGTGAGTGAAAAGATCGACGGTTTCCAAAATATTCCCTTAAAAAATTTCCTGTTTTATTGAATTTATTATTTCCCATCGATTCTATTTTTTCCTTTATTTCCTTCAGTTTATTTGTGTACATGAAATTCATTTGATATGGAAAAAGGTTCCCGTGCACTTCTGTTGTACTTCGGCCCTTCGATCCTCGAACTTTTGCCCATTCTTTTTCTCTCTCTCCTTCCTTCGATGTACGTGAGGGGCTTTTTCCTGCATTCAGCGCACATTTGCCAAACGCAAACATCCTACGAGAACATAACCTCAACAGAAAAAGTTCAATTTTTTTGTTCATTCTTAGAGAGTAATAACACGAAGTTCATTCGATTGTGCGGCAAGTTTTTACGTTATTTGTTTATTTTTTATTGCACATGCGTATTCCCTGATAAATAGAGGGAGAAATTATTTTCATTGCTGCGAGAAGAAACGACTGATAAATAGATAAATGAATAGTAAGAGACGAGAATGAATAGTGCAAAAAAAGTTTAATGTAATTAAATAAAACTGCTTGAGGATATTCGTAATTACAGTGCATGGAATTCCAATTAAAAATATGTCAAATATGTAATTAAACTTTATTTCCGGAAATTTTAATTCTATTATTGTTCGAGCTATCATGGAAATTACATCAATACTCTCTCGAGTAAATTTAATTTAATAATAACGCAGTTTGTTTAAATTGTCATATTAATTTTTCTGAACTGCGTATTTCATTTCCGAGTTTATACCAATGAATACATTTACATTTGATCATGATTGCATTCGATAATTGATTAATCAGCTTGTATTGAATATCGTTAATTGAATAAAAAATATACATTGAGGCTCATGTTTCACAATTTAATCTATCGATCAGAGCTTTCCATTACTAACTCAATGATTTTTGCATTCAGATAAATGAATAGTACAATTGATAGACATTCTTTTCGGGACATAATATTTAACCCCTCACGTACCGGCCTTTTTGTCATACGAGGGGATAATTTGATTCTTCCGAAATTTAATTACTTCGTGTGAACAGAAATTGATAAAACTTGGATGTTCAATCGAAGCTCCAATGGAACAGAACCTTCTTAGCTTTCACGAGTTTCAACGGGCTACAAACTCGTACAATTTTGTCTTGCAGAGACCAAAAGCGTCGTTGGTCGTTGCGGAGAGCGGGAGAATAATGTCGTTTGCCTCATTCACTTTCAATCATTCGAAGAACCAATCTCGGAGAGACTGAACTTAGAGAAAGGAATGCTTGAATCAAGATGAAAGCAGGAGTACTTCGAATGGATTGGTATTCTCGATTGAAGCTTTTTTTATTCAGTCTTGATTCAACACTTTTTAAGGACTTGATTCAAGAATAGCGTGGCTCCGTGAAAAATTTAGTGAATTCGTTTTGTGGCTTGAAGCAGGCTAACTTTGAGATTTGCATCAAGATTTTCCTTGAGGAAAATGTAGAAGAATGGAAGATCCGCCATTTTGATATATTGATAATGACTTGGGGCGTATTTTCCGAATGAATTATGCTTACTTCCTTGTTTCGTTTCGTGCTTGAGAGGAAGAATGCTTATTCTGAAAACATACACTGAAATGATCCCTCCTGAGTTCAGAAACACGTCTTCTCCATGTTTTCCGTATTTTTATTCCTTAACAAGCTACATAGACTTCGAAAACTTGATAAATTCGTGTATTTGCGGTTCTCTACGGTTTTTTCAAAACTAATGAACAAATCGGCTTGTCTCGTTGCTTATTTGATTCTGGAAAAGAAAAAAATGGTGCAACACCCACTGATTTCGGGAACATGATGTTTCGATTATTATTCTTCAGTTTTTCTCTCATAGAACTAAGAAAAAAAAATCAGAGATCGTCCCAGACGAAAGTGAATTTTCGATTAGAATTGGTGAATCTTTTTGTTCATGTGTTCCAGTGCTCAACGGAACTTGATCATAGATTGTTGACGATCATCCTAATTTCTTCATGAGAGGATTTTTTTGGTAATTATTGGGATCAATAAAAAAATTACTGAAAATTTATTGTCCCACAGTTTCGCTACTTTTTTTTGAAATCTCTTCAAATTTTACGGACCCGTTTAGAATACAAACGAGTTAATATCATGATTTTTTCATGTTTTTCAACATATTTCAAACTTCCTCCTATATCGTTAATGCCTACTTCATATTTTTCCTTTTCGTTTCGAAAAAAACATAAAAATGAAAGAAAAAATACTGGAGTTTTATTCCCTCCACTTTTGATGGAATGTTAACGATCGATCTTTCGTTCTGCAGTTAAAATTTCATGGTATTAAAAATTGGCATTATGTAAAATTTTAGTTTTTAAGAGAAAATTTTTACGACCCTGGGCAATTTGAACGGATGTCAACTCGATTATTCATTTGTGCTCTTTTACCGTACGCCAGCTGAGGCCACATACATACATACATACATATAAAGCATAGTGGTGGATTTTTGTTGCCCTCTTCTCTCTCATTTGTTCATCGCCTCTTGGCTTTTTCCTCGAGGACGTCAGGAAATTTAAAAGCGTGCCGGTGCGGAACGCAGAGCTCGAATAGACGCGCCCATACTTAAACGAACCTTTGCCTCCCCTTCCCTTCTTTTACCTTTCTCCTCTCTCATCATTTCTTTCGCTTCTTTTTCCCTTTGAACTTGAGGGATTTTTCCATCTAATTTTTACCTGTGATGTTTGAAATAATCTTCAACGAAATTTTCCCTCAATTTCACACTGTCCAGGTGGATATCTGCTCTTGTCATCAACGTGTCAACAAAACATGAATTCGCCTCGCCCAAAATACTCCATAAATATTTAACTCACATTCGATGACAATTCATTCTCATTCGTATAGCTTCGTCAATATCGAACTTTTTTTTCAATTTAGCTTCATTTTTTAGTTGCGGAAAATTTTCTTTCCAATACTTCACTGAAAATAGAGATGTCAAGGGATATTATGCGTTGGAAAAAATTACATTTTGGGCGGGAAATTCAAATTATAGATCAATTTAAAGACTCGAACTATTTCCATTCATTTTCAGAGGAATAAAAATGTTTTTTTTTTAATAACATGTATTAAAGTTCAAAGTATTATAAAGGAATATGAGACTCAATAGAGGGTGGGTGAGCGAAGGGCGTGAGGGTGCAGAACGCACTGAGTGTGCGAGGAAATCGACCTCCAAATATCGCGTGTTCGAAAACAGTGACAGATGCTATCTGTCTATCCTAATGTCTCAATTATTAAAAACGTGGTTGAGGGCAATTCGATCAAATTCGTTTTTTCGATCACTATTAAACGGAGTAATATAAATGACTGGAGTTTTTTACAATTGTATCATTTTTGAGTATAGAAATTGACATCGAACGTTCAGAACCATTCGGGGCAACAAAATTGAATTTTACATATAAGTGAAAAGAATCTCGAAGACAATAACTAGGATTAAGATTGGAATTCATCACGCATATTAGGTGGATTTATGATATTAAGTACGAAGCACAAATTATGATATGAAAAATCATGCATGAATTTCGTTCCAACTTTCAGTGGAATCTTTTTCTCATTCCTATTTTGTATCTTCTTTTACTTGATCGCCTCTTCAGTTCAAAGCTTAATAAATCATTCACCATCTATCTTTTCATTACTGACCCATCTTATTGATTAGGAAATTTCTCGATAAACATAAAAAAATCGAAAATAACAGAAAACTGTTGAATAGTGTATTCTCTTCAAAAAACTACTGGATTGTCCAGGTGGCTTGTGCCTATCAAAATATCCTACGAAAATTTCTCAGGACTTTAAAGACATGCCAACGCTCCTAAAAATCATTGATTATAATGTCACGGTCAATTCTTCATAAAATCGAATTAACCACAATGATTTCCCTTACACGCTCGTAAATAACCATCAAAGGGAATACCCAACAAAGCTTTGTGAAAGCCCAAAGAGCCATGAGAAATGGAGAAGCGGATGACTCGATAGGTATTCGGAAAATTCCAATCACGCTTTGGGAAATCATTCCTCAATATACGAATAGCAAGTCCGGCCAATGTCGCAGCTGCATCCGGATAATTTCCATCGGACCTTATACCTATCCAGATATCCAGAAGTGAATCCGCTCATGGTTATTCCCAAGTGGCTAAATCGCACACAAGGGAGAGAGAGAGATGGAGAAGAGCACTGAGAGGAGAATTTTCGAGATTGTGAAACGTATTAAGGAGTGACGTGTCCTGCTTCTCTTATGGAGCAAGGAGACGTAATAAAGGGCGCAGAGAGTATCGTAAAAGGAAAAAAGAAGAGAAAATTTCTGAAAGAAGAGATTGAGGTGGTTTTCATTCATACGAAAAAGACATGCAGTGTCTGGCATTTCCTCACGTGTCACACGCATCGCGACAGTTCTGTACGGTCATTTCGCTTTTCTCTTTTTTTTCTTTCGTTGTCATGTAATTTTGGAGGACGGAATGCAAGCGCACACGGCAAGGCCGGATGTTTTTTTATGTCTTGCTTAATTTTTTGTGAAGTCTTTTTACAATTTCTGCTTTTTGCAGCTGAAGTGAGTTTCAATGCGTGAAGTAATGATGAAATTATGAGTCAGGTGAAGTTACTTCCAATTATTATTTTCTCGAAATATTCTCCCCATTCCGAATTAAGGAGAAGGGCATAATTTTTTTATTTAAGGAAAAAAACTTCAATACTTTATATTTTTTTGAACATTAAATAAGCATAATTGTTTTTTGAATTATTTTGATGCAGTCATTTTTTCACGAAATTCATGGAACGCAATTCAGTGATATAGATTATTGTGGTAATTTTACAAATAAAAAAACTTCGATTCAATCAGTCTTGAAAAAATAGTCCAATTTTTTTCTTTAATCCGCTGTTTTTTATGGCAAAAAGCCTTACAAAAATCTGAAAAAATCCGGCGAATTTTATGCTCACTGAATTTTTATCTTCTTTCTCTCCAATCATATTAAAAAAATTTAGTATTATGAACTCAGAAGAAAAAAATTGAAACTGCTCTTCGCGTAATTTTAGTTCTTCACTTGAATTCTCTAAGAATGATTAAATCCCGGCGCTCTCTTGTCAATCAAGAGGATGACAATGACATTTCCTGAAAGAAAAGAATGCGAAATTTTGAAATTTTCTACATGAGTCAAGTAAAATTTATTTTAATCACAAAATATCTTCAATGCGTGTTAATGTTAATATTCTAAAGTTAGTATCGAGTATAACCAGCAACTTATATTCCTATTGTCTCCGTGATTTTGGATGAAATCCAAAATTTCATGTTTCAACTGTCATCCAGGCTTTTCCGCTTCAAGCACAATGGAAACAATAGAAGCATACTAACTTCTCCTTTTGTTTTTATTCTTTAAATACTGACACTCAAGTTTCAGAGCGCAGTATATTCAGGAACAGTACTTAATAACAATTCTATGATACTATTGCGTATCCCCTTCAAAATCGTTCCAAGGGAAAGAAAAAGACCGACATCCCATTACAACGATCGTTTTTTGGAATCAATAAACGAAAAACTCATTATATAAAACTAGAGCATAAATACCGTTCGCTAACGTCATCCAAATGTTTTTGCGAATTATTTAAAATATTTTTTCGTCTCTACATCAGAAAAGCAATTTTTAATTTATGAGAATAAGTAAAAAAAATTAAAATCGAACGATTAACATGACAAAGTTTAATAATAAAATTGAAAGAAATCGAATGAAGTCAAACTAAAATATTGTAATAAAAGAAAAACAAACGTCGAGAGCAGCCCTCCTTTCTCGTCCCAAAATAAACTCGTCCTTCTGCATTTAATTAGATAATGGTGGCTTGTATCTCTCATTTGTAAAGAACCACACATTATACAATTATTTTATTTTATTTCATTATTTACATCCATACAATAAATTTTCGATAGCAAAAAATCGTCGATACTTATTGCATGTTTGCATTGTCATGAAAAATAAATAAAACTGCTTATTCCCATTCACGTCCTGCAAACATTATTCCCGGGATAAATTTAAACTTTTTTTTCTCAATTTAATCATAAAAATGGATTACCCATTGTATTTATTCTTTTATCAATTCTCGAATCACTCATGAGGAATTCGAAAGATTCACTGAGTCATTCTCTCGAGGCCCAAACTAACAATACTCAAATCCCATAGCGAGGGAAAATAGTATACGATTATTTGTTATCGGGGATAAAACTCTCCTGTTTTGGTGAGAATCGCAGCTGCAAAATCCGGAATGATCGACAGTATCGTATCATGTGGTCCAGTTTCGTACTACACTATCATCTCTTTCGTTTTTTTTTCCGAACTTTTATTTCACTTTTTCCCCTTCTCTCTCGGGATAATTTTCTTTTATTTTTATCACTTCATTGTAAAACCAGTTCGATCAACCGTACATTTTCTACTCAGTTTTCTATAGAATGTTTTCCTTTTTGTTCCTGCGAGACTGTAGATAATAATACAACGATGATAATAACATAAGATTTAGAGATCAATAATTTCCGTGAATTTCTACTTGTAAAATTGACCATTTTAGATACGAAAGATTCTTTCATGGATAGAAAATAATTTCAGTATCGATGGCAACTATTTTTGCCCATTCGGGTATTATAAATCTGTAGGCTGCTCCATAGAAAGAGCGACAGCCCACTTCCTTTGAAAATATAAAATGAAGAGAAAAAAAGCAGCGAAATCTGAGAGCTAGGAGTGTTCCTTGGGTTTTGCGTTTTTTTACTCTCAAATCCTCTAACTAAAGTTGCCCGCCCTCTCGACAGGAAACTGCGTGGTTATGTTCGATAGAATTTTTTGGAATATCGAATTCCGTATTTCTCAAGGAAGGCCTGATATTTCAATTTTAATTCTCTACTGACGAAGAAAGAATCTATAAATTTAGTAAATTTATTGAGATACTTTTAGTCACTCATTTGAAGAGAAACGGTGGAAGTTTAATTTTGTAGATATCTGACGAAGATAATTTTTTAAAAATTATATTAATGATAAAAATATATCCATTAGTATATTCATTCATACTAAGGGAAGAATATGGAGTGGAGGGAGGATTTAAAATTCGTTACAATATATTGTTGAATTTTGTTTCCTCCTTTCCTTTGAAATAATTGATGTGTAAAGAAAGTTATGTGAGCCTCACTGAATTCAGCGTTTCAATAGTTTTCACTATTCTCCAATGGATTTCATGGAATTCTTTATCATTTTCATACTTCTTTCATGCTACGATTATGAGTATCAAATAAATTCACTTCGAAGAGAATTCTGAGATTCTTAAATTATAAATCGTGTTTTAACTTTTCCCGTTCTTCTTCAAAATCAAAGCTTACAGAGACCAAAAAAAGCTGTAAGCTCTCTTAAGGTAATTTATTTATTTCTCACAAGTTTATGGAAATCGAAAGAAATAATTGAATTCACATTCCCAGAATAGTTAGCTACAATTAGCATCGTTATCAAATGCCAATGTTTACTACGCGCTCTTTATTTATAAAATAATCTTTCAATGTAAAGCGCATTGATGAGGGTTGTATCAAATTTCGCGTGATAGAATGAGAGAATGAAACGGTAGAGAAAGATAACCCCATAAGATTGTCTTTCAATAGAAATTCTAACAATAAAAGGAGCAAACGTTTTTTTTCTGCTGAATTGAAACTTTGTAATCGTGACATTTTGGAATTACGAGTTTCCATAAAAATATGATACTAAATAATTTAAAGCGTAATCATCAAAGCATAACTCGGAAAATACATCCGACAATTTCATGCGGATGATACAAGGGAGAATGCTCGTTAAAATTTCAATGCTTATTGGATATTAAAAATCATATCATTCTTGAATTTTCCATGAAAAATGAAATTTCAGATAATTCTGTCTTAACTAGAATTGATATGGCTGTTTTGGAATTTAATGTTTCCATTGATATTGGATTTTCCTTATGATAGTTTTTCTTTTTTATGATAGTTCCTGAGGTATTCAGAAAAAAAGGGTTGTTAAGGAGGAATTTCATGGACAGTCGCAGCCAGAAGTTAAACTCATAACAAAATTAGAGAATCTCTTGAGTCTCCGTGTTTCAATCAACATCAAGATTCCATTAAAACTTACAATAACAATAATTTCTCATTGATTATTAACAATTTTCAAATAATTTTTAAAAAAGATATAATCCTCGTTACTAGTAATTACAATAAATAAAATTAGTATTTCGCAATTATTACCAGAAACCGAAGCATTCAAAGAAACAGAAAAAAATAAAGTAATCATGACGAATGAAAACAATGAGTTAAACTGTTTCCCCATTATCCAAATCGATTATTAAAACGTGTAATCAACACAGGATCAATTTTCATAGTAACACATTACAATGGAATAATATGACGTGTCCCGTAATGATTGATAAGACCGATGCAACATTTCATTCCTCACTCACGAGCTCAATTTTCTTATCAATATTTAATTAATATCCAACGATTGCAAACCAAGCACTATTATGTTATCACATTGAACTTATCATTTATCCGTCTTTCGCTTGGCCAAGTGGTTACACGTTGATTTTAGTAAATAAAATAAAATGAGAGAAAAGGAAAAATGAATAAGAATGAATAAAAGTAGTCATAAATTCTGAGAAGTCTAATGCGATAACGAAAAATTTATACTTCTCGTAATGAGAGACACATTGAATATAATGATCTGTTTACAATTTCAATGAGTCTGTGAATTATTTCAGTATCGAAAGAAAATAAGATAATGTAAGAAAAAAGGTAATAAACCGCAAACTTCCACCGGGAAGAGATGAACAGGAAATACCTGAGTGTGTCCCTTTAAAGGGACAAGTAAGGTCATCAGCCCGTGTACTTTGAGCCTCCGAGGACCTGTGAGAACCGTATGAAAGGTGATCCCAAGATTGGAGGTTTGAGCCACTGGCTCATTTCGCGTGTGTTCTCAAATAAAATATTCATTCTTTATATTCTTTTTATCTTTTTATTATCCCGTCTATGTATTGGTGTGAGAGGAAGGATGTGGTCAAGAAGACACAACTAAAGCAGGTGACGTTGTGTAGTTATGCAAGTCTTCCAAACTACATACACACACGTACACAAACACTGTGGGAAATAAGTTAGGAAGTACTTAAAATTATTTCGAAACACTTGTGAATTAATTTTACTTTATCTACGTGTTCATTTGTTTCATGGAAATTCAAGGTTTCTTGAAATTTTTTCGGTACAATTTTTCATGGAATTTCTACGAAAATATAAAATATAAAGTTTCCTAATCTTCAACGGTTACCGTTTGAATCACAATTTTTTCCTCTTTATTTCTCAAAGTTTACGTAAGTTTTAGGCCTTATCACTTGGAAATGTATGGAATTCTGCCGCGAGGGCCATATCGGTCCAGCTGTCCAGCAGCTGTGGGCTTCACCTGCTTCGCGAAGTTTCGATGCTCATATGTGTATTCAACTCCTTCACATTTATAAATAAAAAAATTATTTTTTTAACGTCTCTCTCTCATCACTGTCTAACTGCCTTGTATTTTATAAGTATTGTTACCATGTTTGGATTCGAGAATTAATGGTTGCTGACTGAAGTTTGTTAAATATTTCAATATTTTTCCGTTGAATTTTAAATAATAATTTTTCAACATTCATGAAAAGTTTGAAGCTGAATAATTTATTGAATGTATAGAGCCAATTGCATTCAATAGTTTTTACAGCACACTGTGCGGAAACGTTTGCGCACGCTCCATGTACGAAAACGCCCGTTGTTAATGAGAGGGTTTCCTAATTAAAAATATACCTTTTTCCGGGAAATGAAAAGATATATTACGGGAACGATTTTTTTTTATTAAAATATATACTCCGCCATGTTGACTAACTAACTCCGTCGACAATGCACAATTTTCAGCAAATAATTTGAAATATAAGCGATTCTACCACCATCTTGAACACCCGTTTGCACACAATGTCCAGTAAAATATTGCGCGACACATGTGCACAAAAGTATTTTTCCAAATTCATTTATTTCCAATAGAGATAAATTTTTGGTTTGCCCTTTTTCCGCACCTTCAAGACCCTCTGAAGGAAATCCGAATGGAAAACGAAATTATCCATCTAATCAAAGGCAAAACTTCATAAAAATCCTCGATGTATATTTATTACAATGATAAACCTAATGTCAAATGAAATTAGATATTTTCATCGAAAATATAATGTGATTATCTACTCCCCAAAATTCCGCGATTGGAATGGAACACGTGATGCCAACATCATTCATTACTAATTCCAATCATCTGTTTATATTCATTGATTTAAGCACAAGAGAGTCAATTTCGGATTCACATCGTGACGAATTGTTATTTTTTTATTTCTTTTTTATTTCACCGGTTATAGATTATGTGGTGTCGTCGCGTGGCGAACAGTAACCCACGCGTACACATAACGGACGTAACGGACGCATGAGACGTATAACAACACGAGGTTATATACGTTCACCGTCACGAAAGTAATAATAATCGAACTCTACGTGCTCACTTGGTAGCCCACGTGTGATATTTTTCGTCGTTTCGTTACCCTACGGGAGAATCGGTCCTGTTTGTTGTAAATTTATGATTGACCAAAAAGGAAGAGAGAAAAAAAACGTGCGTTTTTTTAATGAAATTATACAGTTCCAAATTGTATTTTATTACGGACTTCCATTAGGAATTTCATTTCATTAATAAATTATTGAAATTATCTGAAGTCGAGGAAGTTGAGCCGAAACGGAATATATTTCATCGTTTCCCGTTTCGTCAACTCTCTCCTAATTATTTGAGGCTGTAAAGAACTTTTATCGTGTTAATAAAACATGATTAATTGATAGACGTCAATTGAAAGAACATTGGCGAATATTTAATCAAACATAGAAAAAATTAGCATTGATAGAAAGTCGATGCCCTCTCGGGTATAGGGGAGGGTGGGGCAAAATGGATCACCGTTGACAATTCTGAAAAATTATGAATTTTTTTTTCATGTTTATTCAATGTAATTTCGAAATTAATCGAAGAGAATTTTTTTTGAAAAGATGGTCGACAATTTAACTTGATTAATCTCACCAAGAAATAAAAATAAAATAAAAAAAAATAAT
>JABSMS010001876.1:0-17240 GCA_018902275.1 Aleiodes sp. PSUC_FEM 10030003
CGGAACTTTCTTATCTTTGAGATCAAAAGTTGCGGATTATGAATAAGGAAAAAAGAATGATGAGGGCGCAGACGAGAACGGAGGATGAAGAAATATGTTAAAAGACATATCGTCGCTCTAGAGTCAAAAGGGAGTAAGTGCCATTTTTCAAAAATCTACAAAAATTGAATGTACATTCATTTTTTCAAAAGAATACTAACTTACGCCCTTTTATCATTCAGCGAGAAAAAATGGCACTTACGCCCTTTTGATTCTAGGGCGACGATATTCTAGTAGCATTAATGTCGAACTCTCTAGGATTCTAAGGAAAGCCATTTGTCTCGTAGAAAGCAATTTATTGGCGTTAAGAGTGGAGAAACCTCCAGCAGGAAAAGCTCAACGATTCTCTAATCCTTAAGAATGAGAGGAGAGGTACAACAGATAGTAGAATAAATAGAAGATGTAGAGATTTTTTTTTTTTTTTTGAGCTGTATAGATTGATATAAAAAATCTAGACTCAATGGAATACTCGTTGAATAACGAAATCCGTTAACGATAAAAATTTATTTGTCAACTCTTTGTTGAACCA
The DNA here is from genome assembly GCA_018902275.1 of Aleiodes sp. PSUC_FEM 10030003. Classification (NCBI taxonomy): domain Eukaryota; kingdom Metazoa; phylum Arthropoda; class Insecta; order Hymenoptera; family Braconidae; genus Aleiodes; species Aleiodes sp. PSUC_FEM 10030003. The sequence continues at coordinate 569 of JABSMS010001876.1, forward strand.
ATAGAATGTGTTTCTTTGCGTCAGAGGAATAATGAACAATTCGATGGAGTACTATTGTTCAATGAAAAAGTATTCTCTATGTATTCAGTGTCCATATCTTTTATGCGATTCTGCTTCAATATTATTTTATTGAAAAATAAATGTAAAGATTTCACGATTCTATAAAAAAGAATGGAGATGATAGAATCATGAAAAAATAGGAGATAATTGGAAACTGGACACAAAGAAGAGACACACCTGGCTACAAACGATATTGCTCCTTCGTGCTTCACTCTCGGATACTCAACGCAATTCATCTCTCGTTTCTATTTTCTCGTCTTTTTTCCACTACCATTCTATTCTTCCGCTCATTTTTCATCTTCTGCAATACGAAGAGAAATCGGATAAAAAGATTACCCGAGCAAAATACATCCAATGGTGAATCCACATCTCGAACAGATCGAAATCTTTCACATTTTTATTCCTGTATGTGGATGGGTTCTACCTCAGCGTACACAGTAAACACTTCAACGTGACTGGACGTTACTGCAGATAACAATTGGATTTTTTTGAGATGTGTATTGAATGTATTTCAAAGCCATGTTGTGTTACAAATTTCTGTAAAATTCAGGCTTCGAAAATTGAGAACATAGGCAATGAATTCGAATTAACATGGGAATGTCATGAAATTTACGGGATTCAAGAAAATTTCGGGGATATCTTGGATATTCTTTCTTAACATGTTTTTCATTTTCCTTTTATGGAAATTTCAGTGCTACACTGTGAAGCTGAGAATTAGGCAGATTACTGCCGAATTGTCCTTAATTTTTATTCGTTTTTTGCGGAAAATAGAGTCCTGACTATCCTGTAATAATCACTGACAATAATCCCTGAAGTCCCTTATCATTCGAACAAAGCCCCTTTTGAACTCTGTCGATTGCGCTAGTTGGAGGACCTCCACGTTATAATAATAACCAAGTTGGGAAAAGTGCGCTAGAAACGAAAGTAGACCAATCAGAGATAATTCGGGTGAAAATCACGTGAAATGCAAATGAATCCATACGTAACATTATGAAGCACAGAATATCCGAAACATTATCATGCTCTCACTGACGATAATTAAGTTTTCGTGATATTAATTTCGTAAAATTATAAGCAGACACGATGAGAAATGATGCACATTGGTAATTAGAGTTTAATGCTACTGTAGCATCGTTAAATACAAAAGACGTCACAGTTGTATGAAGTAGTATGGCACGAAGTAACGACAGAGTTGGCAGTTCGATACAGAAGAGGAAAATGCCACTGGTGTAACTGTGAGTACGGTATAACCCCTCCCACCTCGATCAGGTTGCGCGTCCTCGTGGCGTCATTTCCGTCTGACACCGGGTATTGTGCGAATAGTCACATTGTACCCCACCTCACACTCCTTTGCCAACGTATGCATTCAATGAGTTCCAGAATCCCCAACGGCAATGAACCACGTATCTCTATATGTGTGAACAGGGCAACAGAAACTCGTGAAGAGTACGAGCGAGCGAGAAATAGTGCTTTTGCCACTACAAATGAATTGTTCTGAAAGATGTCATTGTCCGATCGTTCACCATGAATGTTTTCTTTCTCTCTCTCTCTCCGAGAAAACCTCTGAATAATACACCTTTTCATACACATACACAGTCACGTGTGCTTGAAGTTATAACAGGAAAAGCATGAAAAATATTCCAGCCAGGTTAATTATTTTCAATTTTGCTGGGGGCTAAAAGAATTTGAAAATGGAGAGGATAAAAAAACAAAGGGTATTGTTGCAATACAGTTGGTTAGTTTCCAGTGGGTAAAAAGTTAATTCATCACTTTCTGCCTGGAGCTGGCAAAAGCCAAAACTCGATGAATAACTCGAGGTTGATTTTTTTTATCCGTCGACATTCCAACGTCAATTGGACGTTTGTACCTACGTCTCATTGACGTCGAGTTGGCTACTACATTTTCGCTGTTTTTCCAATGAACCTCTGGTTCGGAGGGTAAGACGTGGTGAGGAGAGACTGGGTGAAGAGGGTCGCAGAGGGCTCATTCTCGGGAGAGTTATGTGGATGAAACGAAGGGCGAGGATGGTGTATACGCGGAGAGAAAAACGAATTTTTGTCAAGAATAATTTTCCTTTGAAATTTTTGACGAAAAACTTTCTGGAATTGAAATTGCTTCGGCTCAGATTCAATATTTTTTATCCATGAGTCCTTATAAAATTCATATTCAAATACCCAGTTCATGGTTGGTTTTGGTTGTAGTTACATGCAACTTGTGAGACTATTAGCAATTTTGAAGGTAGCGTCAGCGAAATATTAATTTACCAATTTTTTAAAAATATTATTCAATGTCGCGTTTCGGGCATCCTCATTGGGGCGTATTTTGCAACTGATCAAGACAGATAATCTTTCGCAGGTCGAGTTCGAAACAGCTCAAGGGGTGAAAGAAACCCATTGGATTTTCTTAGTTCTTAAAGCACTTGTTTGTTCATAATTGTCAAGCTTTTTTAAAAATAAGATCTGTAGCCCATGAATAATTTAATACTGCAGGAACTTCAATTATTGCTTCCAAGAGAAATTGAGAATTATAAATAAATAATTAGTATTGGAATTAGTAAAATGTCCTGATTTCCGTTACTCCTCAACTGACCTCCATTAACCTAAGTTCAAAATGGCGGTTGAAGCTAAATCAACGATCGGCTTTGAAAGTCTAATTGATGACGGTCAACGCTACTAACGACCCCCTTTATCTTACGACTTCCACAAGCTTCTACTGAGAAAAAAAATCTGGCATTTCGTGAAATACAATTTCGAAAGCTCGGAAATTACAATTAGATGGATTCATGGGGAATCGCCACAATATTCCGTGTTGAATCATCGAGCTGATTTGAGCACACAAAAGCATATATGAGGTTATGATTTCCGCACTTGTGAGAATTGAATAATTTTTTATTTCATTAGCAAATTACAATCATTCATAATTCATATGACATAACTCGTAACAATGTAGATTTAATAGAAAATGGTGACAAAATTCACTATGTGCTGTAATCATCGGAGTTTCAATGTGTACTGTGTTCTTAATGGGGATCATTAATGCCAGTATAGTTGTACGACCAGTGCCAGTTGATTGTACCTGGTCTCTGTTAACAAAAAAAATTTGAATTAACTTCGTTAAGCTACCAGTCCAAATTTGAATCAACTTGGATGTTAAGTTATGAGTCATACACCAAGTAGAAGGAAAGGCTTGATTCGAGTCATTTAAGATTCGTTTGAGCCTTTTTGTACCTTGACCGAAAAGACAGAAATTTAATTCTTAAAAAATAACTTCCTTTCAAAGTTGAAGTACAATAAAAACCTTGCAGCACATATGCCTTTTTCCTCTGCTAGCAAATTCTATTTTACATTCCTATGTATCCAAAAATTTTGTGCATTTTTGTTAATACTATTTTTATAAAAGATTGGAACCATTCTTATGAGAAATTGGAAAATTCTCATAAGAATCGTTCCAATTTTTCATGAAATGTTTCCTATAACGATTTTTCTATAAGATTTTGGTCGAAATTTTCATACGTGGTGTGACTTCAAAGAAGAATGCTATTAAATTTACTTACCCCGTGGTAGAAATAATTCCAAAATGCATCGAATCGTTCACGCCCTGCGGGATCTGGTGTTGTCACACTCCCATGACTTGTTTCATCTTCAGTAATCTCCTCCCAGAAAGATTCGGAGTAAACGCTCTACGATAATATTCAGTATCAAGAGTATTCATTATTCAGAAACACTTACTTCAAGAATATCCTATCAACTTACATCGAGTACACCTGCTATCAGAAAAATGCAGAGGACGACAGCGAGCTTTGTCATTTTGGTTGAGTGATCCTATGTAAGAGTCGAATTTCAAAAAACGTACGCGGCTTTATATTTATCTCATTCGCGTGCCCCATACGCATTTATTCGAGTCAATGTAAATACAAATGATTGGTCATTAGCCATTCAAATATTTGCAGACTTGCAAATGTTCATAAATTTGTTGGTTTAGTAGAGTAATCGTGGATTTTTGATAAACATATAACTCGTTATCGTTATCTTTTCCACATGAACGGAAGAGAAAGAACGAAAATAGAAGTACAAGAAAAAGTGTTCCATTTTACATATTTAAAACATATATTTACTTGTAATTCAATCACGAAAAAAAACCAATCCACACACATTACTATAGGATCATTAATCACAGATCAGGATAAAAGAAAAATAACTTTAGATTTGGATCTAATAATTCTCTTTGAATATAAAAAACCCCTGTCAACACATCACCTATACGTCCAATTCAATATACAAGATAAGACAAAAATTATCAACGAGGTTTTTAACCTTCTTGTTTACACAAAGCATGGAACGAATTGCAGCAACATATGGTGCAATATCTGCGTATGATGATGTGCTCAATACGAAATACAGAATGTTCCATTAACAGAAATGCAGCGAGGCAGAAATCGGCGATAGTAGCTCGCCCGATGAGAAGATTGCACTGCGAAAATCATTTTAAATTGTCATTTTCATCATTCTATACTCTTCTGAGTCACGAAGCTCACAAGGCTTCTAAACATGTCTCAAGAAGAGAGAGATGAAAACGTTGTGGTCCGACAAGTTTCCTGATACTTTAGTTTATAATTATCGAACTTCACCGTTTCCACATTTTTGCTGAGATTCACTGACCTCATTCAGATGATGTAAAGTTCTTGAAGAAAATTTCCGTCAAATTTTTCCACGAAGAAGCCAAAAAAACTCGAGATAAAAAAGTAAACTTCACGTTTTTTATTTTCCACTCTTTCCAGAGTCTTTCTCAGTTACGAACTTGGTTTCCGTTCAATCCCCCTAATTATTGAGTGGAAAAGACAGTCTGAACTATCGAAAATAGCCGGGGCCAACGAAGGTGGAAGAGATGAATGCAAAAAGTAATGGCTACCGAGCAACGTTCACTCCCATCTACCTCGTTTCCTTCGTTCCACCATCCTTCTCTACGTCCCATAATTCACTATGCCCCTCTACTAGTAAAATGCACAACCCACTGACCCCCCCTCACTCCACACTTCTCCTCTTCAGTCTCACCCACTCCATTCTGCTCTTTACGTCACTGCAACAAAAAAAGTGACGCGATACAAATTGTACCTGGCTCGTTTCAAATAAATCATTCGCGTTTTACTGGACTCACTCGCGAATCTATTGACTGGGTAATCAGACTTTCAGAGCAATATTCAATGTATCTCCCAATTTGTACTCCTCTTTGATGACGTTAGGTGAGGCGAATGTATGGTCAATGTCCTCATCATAATTGATTTGATATTTCTGTCAGAAAGGTCAATTTTTTTATGGCAATAATGAAAAAATATTGGATCATCCTTATTTGACGTTGGAATTCATTACCTCTGCTCAAAACTGACGGATAACTGATTCTCCTCGTCGAAACCTTTCTGTACATTGCGAATATCTCCGGTTTCAATTAGTGCGGCTCAGTGGAACTGGTCGTGAATGATAGATAATCCGATTTCCTATCGATTTCACTCATGATTAATTGATTTGTAATCAATACTAGGTAAAGTATTGCGAATTCTAACATTCATTATTGGGAGAAATCTCTCTCTATTTTTGCTGAAAATCAATTCAACGTATTTCAAAGGGAATCAATTCTGATACTCGAGAAGATTAGAGTATACCATCGATAAAGATGAATTCAGAATTCCTTTTAGTTTCCTGATGGCACAATTCACTGGTAGGAAGCGCAAAGCTTCAACAAACGGCACAGCGTCGGGCCGAACTTCGCTAGTAAAAAAAAATCGAGGCCCTAAAATTAGGCCACGACTTATTATATATTATATTCCTCCGATTCCAATGCTTTCTTTGGCGTTGCTAATAAAACAAAATTTTCTTATTGTTAGAAATTTCTGATTAATTGTGAGATAATTTTTTTCTCTTCATATGGATTTAAAAATGTCTGTAAAGTAATGTTAGTAAAATTCATCATTTTAATAATTGAATAAAAATGGGAATGAAAAAGATAAATTTATCAATTGCAGGTCCATTCCAGCGTTATATACAATTAAAAATTCGATAATATAAAATAAGGGCATTCGATTGACTCTAGCTAAATCAAGGCAAATTTTTAGCTAATGTCAGTTCACTAAAGATTCGCATGCCATTCTTGAGGCACAACCAAGATTGATCGCCCATTAAGCTCAGCTAATTTAGCCCGACGCTCCCGAACATTAGCCTTAGGCTCGAGCTAATGTTCGGCAGCGTCGGGTATTCTCGATCGCTGAAATTAACATGATGAAAGTGCGAATCCCAAGAGTTTTGGCCTAACTTTGCTCACCGAACTTCCATACAAGAATTATCAACATCAAAGAAAAGAACGCTAGCCCTACTTTTCCGCTCCAATTCAATTCATCACTCCCCTCATATTCCAAACCGTTCCGAAAGCACCGTTGAGGAAGAATGCAAGCTACATGGATAGAGATTCTTAAATTGACAAATAGCAAGTTTCATATTCCCCAAAAATTCAAATGAGAATTTTCAATCATTAATAACAATTCTCCCCTCAGTTCTATATTTTTTTTCTCCGAAACTCTCGGATCTCGTAATATTAAAAATGCATCGTAATGCCCTAACTACTTTAAAATTCACCCAACTTCCTGTACAAAACCGAAATAGCCTGTGTTGACAGCAACGTAAATTTCCATCAGTAAGAATAATAACGTGTGAAAGCGAAAAAAAACGGAAAGGCTGTGAGTCAATTTTTCATCTCAGAAACTGGAAGTCGATGAAAAACTTTTCTCCGACTCGTCCGTTATTTCTCCGCTTTTTTTTCTTCTTCTTCACTCTTATTTTGTTCTGACTGGTAGTGAAAATGGTGAACTTTAGTCACAAGATGGGGAACAGCCCAAGGGGATACGAGCCGAAGTCGGGAGCTGGCACATCGTAGAAAATGTCTCGCAGGAAACAAGAAAAAACGGAAAAGAAAACACCGAGTTTCTTAGTTGATCGTTAGGAGTTGGCGACAGTAACAGTTTTTTTCATATTTAAGGTGAAAAAGATACGGAATAAACAAAGTGATGATTCATTTCACACAATCAATCTATGACCAAAGTTGTGTATTAATCAGTATCTCAGATTTCCAATTGATTACACTGTGCAAGGTACACAGGGCTTTATGTATTCACTGTAATTAATCGAGAGCACGTAATCCATCCCCCTTGTACCCTGCTTATACGCTCTCTCTCTCTGTCTCTCGACGTGATGGTCGATGCATATTGCACCTTAAACGTGAAACGGTATTTCATCGGTGGTATTCGTGAATACGAATAACCGCTTAATTTCCGGTTGGCCCGGAGGCGAGAAACTGCCAGATGATTTTCCCAAGAAAAAAAGGCTAATTTCAGTCACAGCTGTTGTCAAGTGAATCTCCCATGCGGACAAATATATTGTCTTGGGGAATTATTTAATTTTTAACCGAAAGAGAGAATTAATTACTCATTTTTAAATTTATTGAGGGAGAATTTTACAGATCTTTCATTTAAATTCAAAGCCTTGTTGCTCTGAATTCGTCGAATTAATAGAAAATTCAATGTGCTATTTCGCTAATTTTCCACTAATAGAAAATTCAAATTTATACATTATTCAATTTTTTATTTGTATTTGAAAATTCAGGCAGCTCGTTTTTTTTTTATTAAGGCAGCTCGTTGAAATTTCAATGTTCACTGGATCTTAAAAATCACATCGTTCTTGAATTTTCCATGCAAACTGAAATTCCAAGGATAATTCTGTCTCAACTAGAATTGAAATTAGGATTTTGAAATTTAATGTACATATTGATATGTAATTTTCAATTAATAAACAAAAACTCTTCCAAACAGTTCGTTTATGTCTCAATCGCCGTTTCATCCTAGCGAAAACTTTTAAGTAGTTTATATAACCATATCACTAATACACAACAAGTTACCGTATTCGAATATGTGCAAATTGAGTAATCAAACTTAGTTTAATACTCTGCAAACCATAATGTTACGATCATTAACTCTAAACCTTTTATGAGAATCATGATTTTCTCAATATTCAATGTATTTCAGTACAACGTCGCGTTAAAGTTTCATCAGTGACTGAGGTTACTCCTTAATTAATGAACGCTATGATGAAAAAAAAGAAAATTGACGACGTGTAAAGTGGTAATAGTGAGCGATAAAAACCCTCGGGAAAAATTCTTTGAGGTAGTACGAGAGGAAATGATGAAGTCTTTTTGATTGCCATCGGAATATAAAAAACTCTACCCGCATAATATATTTTTTATCAAAAAGCACACCACCAGAGATGTTTTATGTACCTAGAATCTCAAACTTTGATGTTTTTTTTCCTAGAAAAAAGGATAAAAAAACATTTTGCATTTTACCCCGACCAATATAACCTGGCTCCATAAATCTACTGAGGGAAAAAGAGTAACGCAGTGTACAAACACAAGGGAGTAGGAAAAAAAGAAGCGATGAAGAAAATAAATACATGCATAAATTTACATATTCAAGCTCATATTTTCTTTTGTTCAAGTAGCTCGGTGAATTGGAGTGTTTTTTATGATGAATTAGCACTATACGAGTAGTATGGTTAGAATATGCCAAAGGACTGGTATGCAACAATAAGTATGTACTTACTTAGTTTTGAGTAGTTAGAAAATTTCAAGCCCCACTTGTTACTAACGAGTGAGTACATTGGTAGGAGTGGGCTTTTTGGGCTGCATGTGGAAGTAGATGAAGTGTCGATCTACTTTGAGAAGTGTCACTTAGTTGGTGAACTATTACAGTTACAAAGTCCATGCTTCTTTTAGAGATTGTAGGGACTCAACGATGAAGCGTGTGTAGTGAATTTTTTTGAGAAACACAGAAACAAAGTTAGATTTGAGAGATAACCAATATAAATTTCACGTACAATAAAAAAGTTATCGAATATTCTTTCATATCACCGCCCTAGAGTCAAAAGGGCGTAAGTGCCATTTTTTTTTAAATCCCCAAAAATTGAATGTACACTCATTTTTTCATAAAAATACTCACTTACGCCGTTTTGTTATTCAGCAAGAAAAAATGGCACTCACGCCCTTTTGACTCTACGGCGACGATTTTCGTAATAACTCCGAATAAACTTCAATCTCCCAAATACTTGAGATTGAAAATATTCCTGGAAATCTCCAAAATTTCCACAGAAAACATGATTTATTTCTTCATCAAGTCCGAATTTTTATATATAATCTATAAAAGCAGAAATATATGGAACAAACAGAATAAAAACCATGTAAAATTCTATCCCAGTTTTACCGATTTTTCAATCGCTTTTATCAGATCCCGATATTCATACGAATATATATATATTCATATTTTTTTTGTTTAATCTTGTTCTCTGACATTTCCCTATCGAATCGTGAACGAAGTTTTATGCAACAAACAAACAAATGTCCTCGATAAAGGTTACCTACGCTATGGGTTAAAACAATTAGCAATAAATTGTAGCTTTCGTGCGCTGATGCGGTTGTAGCGCGTGCCAACGTGTCCGATTCTCTCTCTGTATGTGTTAGGCGTATTACAGCGTACCGACTAAAATTTGCAAGCCACGCAGAAATGCACAGCAGTATATAATCCCCTCGTTGTACTGCACGATATATACAATAACAAAAATTGCCTTTATAATTCATGCATAATTTAATGAATTCGTACAGCTATGTCAAAAACAACGAGAAACATTTCATTTAGTTAGGAAAAAAAAGAAGAGAAAATGACTACATGAGAGCGACGAAGAATGAAACATGGTAAAAATAGACGTATTACGCAAAACACAGGTACAAAGCTCCGGTAATATATTTTGGATTATCTGTGTATACTATAGTTCACTCTAGTACTTGCTCGTTAAAAGTATCCGGATGTACTCTAACGAGGACAGGAGGAACCCGCCGAAAGGTATAATCAGGAAAGTGCAGCTGAGTGTGGGATATGGATGATGCTTTTGCCTAACTATTTCACTTTGTAACTTGAATATTACCACGGTCGAACTACTAATTTAGGAATGTTAAAATATGAATGACAACGTTGTTATGAAATTTTCATGAACTCATGCTTGTTGCATAATTTGGATCCGAATTTCGGAATTTTGGCGGAACGTTTATCATTTTTGGCAATTTAGATAAACTGTGAGGTATTCTGGTGGAATTCAGGTGAATTAGTATTTTGGATTTTGTTTCGACGATTTGGCAGTTATTTGATATACTTTTTTTGAGAAATTTGAAAATTTGAGATCAATATGTATATTAAATTTCTCAGGCGTAATTCTAATTGTTGTTAAGACGGAGCTATTTTTGAAACTTCATTCGTCATGGGTCATTGAAGAACGATATCATCGCTCTAGAGTCAAGAGGGCGTATGTGCCATTTTTTAAAAATCTACAAATATTGAATCTCCATTCATTTTTTCATAAGAATACTAACTTACGCCCTTTTATTATTCAGTAAGAAAAAATGGCACTTACGCCCTTTTCATTCTAGGGCGACACTATGATTTTTAAAATTCAATGAGCATTGAAGTTTTAACTATCTGGGTCTTCACATATGAATAGAAAATTGAATAATATATGAACTTGAATTTTCTATGAATTGAAAATTCAACGTAAGTGGACCTTGAATTTTTATGAATTGCCTGAAATTTCTAATCTAATAGTTTATCGCGTGTGTGATCCACTTAAATTATAAATGACTATGTTCCTATCAAATTATCCTGAACTGATGTATCACAAGTTCGACGAAAATTCGTAAATTTTGCACAGAAATCACGATGTAATACATTAAATTTCGTTGACATGAAATTCCCGATTTAATTAAGTTGACGGATGAGAAAATGTACTCTCCACTAATTATCCACTGTCCCGAAAAATGGTTTAATGAAAAGATGGAATAATTTATGTGATCAATGGAATGAATGGATTTCACCATTTCATTACATTCCTGCATAATTGACAATATGCAATCACCAAACGTTGATTCCATGTATTTCTGTCACTCATATCCAATCTCATTTCGTACGGAATCACGTCACGATCATTTATTGTTGTTGGATAAAATGGATATTAATTAGTACTGAATTATGATGATGTATTTAAGGGACGAATTGATGATTATTATTAGTTTTTTTCAATACGGAAATGTGTTGTTGGTGGAATGCAAATGGGATGTGATTCTCACGGCTGAGTGGATGGATAAGTAATGTTAATATCCGGGAGGCGGGAGGTGATTTATCATTGAAGTAGAGTGAGATGAAGCGGAAAAAGTTCCATCAGAAATGTATGTAACGTATGATGCGATGTGAATCATGGTTTCAGAAAGAACAATCACATGTTGTGTAAAATAAAATATATGATTGTTCCTGATTGCTTGTCTTCCTAACGACTTCCTTTTACCATTTTTTTAAATTTCCGTTCTCTTCCTTCTAGCGTTCTCCAATTTTCCATTGAAAAATCGAAATCCCTTTAACCCACCCCACTTGTATTGAGGACATTGACTCTGTGTTGTGGAAAATGATCGGTATATACACTTAAAAAAAAAATAAAGACCGGTTCATGTATACAAGAAGGTGGATTGAGAGTAAGTCGTGCGGAAGTGAAGGACTCGAAAGGCATATAAAGGATAAAGGGTCTCTGTTGAAACGCTAACACGATGCAATGGTCGGTATAGTCGAAGTTGAAGAGGGTCAGAGTGGAGGAGATGAAGAAAAAAATATAGAGCCAAAGTCCTTTTTACTGGGTACCTTTGACCCCGAGGTACCGCTGCCATTCAAATATTCAGGTGGTAAAATTTTAATGATTAATTATTTATGCTGACTGCTTTAAAATGATAAGAGTTTTCTCACACGAGTAAACTCCGTTCAATCATGCATGAAGATTTAGAGCGATGGGGCGGATTCGCCACTATGCTCGAGATGGAATTCTATTTTTAGACGAATAATTTCCATGTCGCGTAGAATTTTCGCGATCTCTTTTGGAAGATTCGAGAATCGATTTCCGGATGATTCTAACATTCGTAGGCTATTGGAGATATCGAGGCGAAATACAGAAATAGAGGTACACTGCAAAAAATAATGTCTTACTGTAAGACATTCGGCGGTGAAGTATGTTGTGTTAAGAAAAGAGGAAAATTGATTATCAATATTTATTTCAAAATTCGAAACGGTAATTTTTTTCTAGTTTTTTAGTAGATTTATCTTTGGAATTTCATTTTTTATGGAGAATGCAAGAACAATGCGAATAACCAATTAAATAATGGATGACCTTGAATTTTCTATTCATCGAAAATCCAATGGAATAGGACCTTGAATTTGCATGAATTGCTTCAAATTTAATTAATTCACAGAATAATCAAATTCAAACGTGTATGATTAATCATAATTTAATGGGAATTTACAAAATAATCTACCATGAAATTTCCGATTTTATTTGAATATTTTCATATCAAATGAATTTTCAATAAATAAATTCCCTGATGTTTCAAGTCAGTTTGAAACGCCCCTCAATTTCATCCTATACTTCTGCCTATAATTTTTAATACTCCACGTGTAAAAACAGTTTGTTACAGTCACAATAAAATACACATTTTCACCAACATATATTACGTTTCCTCAAACAAGCTTCCTTAATATAAAAGGGCAATTTGAACCTATCCCCCCATACACAACTGCCACTACACACATACAGAAACACATTTGGGATATGTACTTTTGAAATCGCCGAGTCACAGGAGAGTCGTTCACTTGGACGCTATGGCCTTTCTGAATGGCGGTTGTTGGGAACTATACACACGGGCATAAAACTCGCTACGTGTTCCAGGAGCGATTACCGTAAAATGTGTTGCTTATTTTTTTTTCCTTATTTTTTTTTACCTCCTACTTGTTATATATATTGTGGGGCGAAAAAAAATGTGGAACATAAAAGATCGGCACGACATAAGCGTTAATTACTTTTATTCCAATATCGTGATAGAATTAACTGGATTATACTGTTAAAATACTTTGTCTCAATTTTCCGGGTCGAATCTCAGGAATTTTGAGAAAGTCACATTCCTACTGAAATTGTTGGGAATGTAGTTATTGAAAATTTAGGTAACTGATGAAATTTCCGTTTCACTTTTACACTGTTGAAAAAAAAATTGAAAATTCAATGTCAATATATCGTCGCCCTGGAATCAAACGGGCGTAAGTGCCATTTTTTCTTGCTGAATAATAAAAGGGCGTAAGTTAGTATTGTTATGAAAAGATGAATGTAGATTCAATTTTGGTAGATTTTCAAAAAATGGTACTTACGCCCTTTTGATTATAGCGCGACGATATACTCTGAATTTCAGAATCGCAGTTATCATTCTAGTTAAGAAAGAATTATCTTTGAAATTTCATGTTCCATGGAAAATTCAGGAACGATACTAACATTGAAATTTCAACAAGCAATCTCAATTCTCGAAAATGATTAAGAAATTGAATAACATATGAAGTTGAATTCTCTATTAATTAAAAATTCAAAGCAATGGGATCTTGAATTTTCATGAATTGCCTAAAATTTTTCACTGAATAATCGAATTTAAATGCGCACGAAAATCCATCTTTTAATATAAATTTTCGATAATTCGCAATGAAATTTCAGATCTCATTTGGATATTTTCATAGCAAATTAATTCTCAAGAGATTAATTTTGGGAACTCTCAAGTTATCGTAAGTTTCTTGAACATTCCAATATTTTTTATAACAGTGTACTTGAGACTCATGAATTCCCCTGAATTTTTTCCTGAAAAACATGAAATTTCATAACCCTTTTTCCATTAAAACAAATTAAATGTCACGCTCATAAAAAATCACCATCAGATTGTCCACGAAATTCCAATTTTTTTTCTAACAGTGCACGAGTAAACTTGACTTTCATGTTCTATCGATTTTTTCATCCTCCTCCGTTATGAGAGGACACGAAGAAATTTATGCTCAAAATGGATTCAATCAGCTTGAACCAACAGAATATATTACGTGTAGATTCATGATACATAATGAGCATTATATATGAGATCGTAATGGAGTGGGAGAATTGGGAGTACAAGGGCAGCTTTAGTCTCTGGCAGCTAGTCTGATCGCAGCTGGACCTTATCTACTACCCGCAGGCCCGAGGTTATTACATTGACCACCAGTCTCACCACTGTATTTCCTCCCTCATACAGAATGAAAGATATATCACCTCATTCACGAATGACAAACGTAGAAAGTAGAGAATCGTGACAATGGTCAAGTTCCTAACAGCAGATGTTATTTCTCGTGGAGGGAAATTACAATTTTATAAAATCCCAAACTTATGAAGCCTTGAATTTAAGAGTCCATCAGGCAGAGAAAGTTAAAAGTTGCAGAATTGTGCCTTAACGTGTTTCTGTCTGTACCGTCTAAGCAAAAAGTGAATTTACAGTTTGAAAATCATTGTATTTTCTTCTAGGGTTCATAAAAAATTGAGAAAAACGTTCAAACTGAAAGTATTCAATTTTTTGTTACAGTGACCATAATTTCAGTACACTCAACAAAATTTTCACGTGATATCACTATGGTTTCTTGTCAAGACCAATTTTCGCTCTTCTTATTGTTGGAAAAATCATATTTTTCTCTCAGTATGATTTGGCTGACCTTTTTTTTTGTATTTAATGGAAAGATGAGATTTTTCAGAATTTTTTCATGTTTTTTCGCAGCTGGTTTGTGTCATTTCCGTAAAAAATTTGCATTTTACTGAAAACCTAGCTCGCTGAGCGCTGCAAAAAACTTTTAATTTGAAAGAATTATACATAAACTCTTTTGCGGGAAAAATGAACGTCATCCGGTGGCGAAACTCTATGCAAATATTGTTTAATCCTAGACTGGTCACCTCACAAAAACTGGGCCGCGTTCTTTCTCATTTCTCTCGCCATAAATTAAGGAGACACAGAAAAATTATCAGAAAATTTGAATTTGTTAATTCTAGTATTTCTGAATTCTATTAATTCCCAAATTAAACCAGAAGAAGAGAATTATTGGTGAAGTGGATATGAAAATGCGGCACTCTTCTTTTTTGATGAACGAATCAAAGTCGTTGGGTTGCGTTTGGTGACGAATCTCGAGTTGAAAATCATAGTAAACAGCACGATTCGCCTGATAAAACGATGTTTATAGTTATTCTAAAATGTCATCTCTTAGTCTTTTGAGTCATCTATGTCAATTCTAACAATTGAATAATTATATTTTATTCATAATTTTTTTTGATATACTGAAAACGAAAAATTAAGAATTGAGGGTATCACAACCATACTCATACCTCGACCTCTCCTTAGTTGAAGCTCTCAAAATACCTTGAAGGAACATGATGCTATCAATTCTGAATTATCTTCCTCAACGTCGTTTACTTTTTTTGAAGAAACAAGATATGTATTCTCAGCAAATATTTTCCCGTATTCACCGACCGCCTACAAACAACAATCCGAAACAAAGAATATTGAAAATTATTCTCAATATGAAAAAACGAAGGAAAAAATATAGAGACACTGCTCCAGAATTCTGTTCCACGTGAAGTAGCATGAGAAATGGATTGTGGGTTCCGGCAGTTTTTCCGGGTGACCGCCGTTGAAGGAGGATAGAGGAAGAGGAGTCACTGCAACATATACATTGGTAGAAAAGGGAATGAAGGGAATGTGGAGGCAGGCGAAAAGGAAAGAAGTGGAGAGGAGAAGAGAGGAGGTTTTCGAGGAAAATCCGGGGGAAAACGGGTGAGGTAGAGTTGCATGCCAGGCGTTGGATATAACGTTCAATACTGCAAAACATTTCCCTCGTGGCTTTCCATACCTCTTCTTCCTCTTTCTCCTTTCAAATCCCACTCCCCATTCCTCATTCACTCTCCTTCCCCAATTCCTCCAGAATACAACACCATTGGATCGGCCCTTTTCTCCATTCGACCGAAGTCTTCCACGTCTCTTTTTCCAACATTGTGTATACACAATTCGTTCGCAACATAGCTCCACGCATTCATTCTCTTTCGGTATTTCTCCCTCTCTCTCTTTCGCGTATCTCTTCATGCCAAAACTCAGTTTCTCGACTCGCTTTCGCTTGTTTTTCTCCGTTTCCTTTATCATATTGACTTCACATCCATCCCCTTACACTTTGTATCATGTAGAATTCTACGTTTTTGCCTTTGTCTCGTTGGCCTTTTCTTGTTCCTTCCTTCTTTCACTTTATTCATTTATTTCTCTTCTTCACTGTTAGGAAAAAATTGAAATTTCATGGATAATCTGGTGGTAATTTTCATGAGCGTGACATTGAATTAGTTTTAATGGAAAGATGTTTATGAATTTTCAATTTTTTCACAAAATTGAAGGAGGTTCATGAGTTTTAAGTAGAAGACGGGAATTTTATGATTTACTTGAATTTCCAATTGCACCTGAATATTCAGAACTAAAATGACCCGAATTTTCAATTTTTCACTTGATTATCCCCGATTTCACTGAATTTTGACGGACTAATTGAACTGAAATTTACAGCTTTCATTAATATTCTGCTAAAATTATTTGAAAATTAGTGGAAAACGTGAATCTTCAATAACGAGATCTCCTG
>JABSMS010001886.1:0-17231 GCA_018902275.1 Aleiodes sp. PSUC_FEM 10030003
AATTATTACAGTAAGGGATTGGTTTGGTGGCGATTGTATTGTATTATTTTTTTCCATAAATTTCCTTGGCTATCCGATGGAATTTTCAAAAATCCAGAAACTTCATTGTGTTTCGTTTGGAACACAAAATCGCCTCAGTTTCGGTGAAATTTACATTTTTATTCATTACGTGAAGATTGCCGGTATGAGTGTAAATAAAAGAAATGGTATGAGATTCGTTGAAATTTTTGTTGCGTTATTGCAAGAATCCTCGGAACAGTAGCATTCTTCCCAGTATACACCGTTGTCGTATACACCCCAATTGCATACACCAGTTACACCAGTACTAGCTACTGATGCACATCTGCGTACGACTTGACGCCATCTTCCGTCCCCTGTGGAGTATAACATTATTAAAAATTCATGAATTTTATGTATTTTCTATCATACCATATTCGATGTGATTCGATTGGAGCAGGTGTATTTTTTGGCAGAAATATTCTGTCTTATTATGATTATTTTTTTTTTTTCAAATTGAAAATACTTACAGACATGTCCACGTGGACTTTGTCGAACTTCTTTGACGCAAAATGTCCCTGGCATGTGGGAATCCTCATCGTTACAATCGATTGGGATATTTTTCGTTTTATCGAAATGTTCATATGAACCGCACAAATCCTCGCCATCTGGGTCTGTGTCGCTGCTGCATTGATAACAACGAATTGCATTGCATTCTAATATTTGAAAATAAAAAATGTTTTAGTTGGAATTTAATTTAGGATGTGAAGAAGTAAAATGAGTTGAATGGATTTTCTTTTTGGGTAATATTTCGTGATTCAAGCGATATAGAGAAATTTTCATGGGACCGATTTTGTAGAGAAGAATGCACTAAAGACCTATGCACTAAAAATTTCATATCTGTTCGGTTTTCGAGATATTTTCGAAGAAGTGATGCTCAATAAAATTCAATTCGATGCTTCTTTTATCTTTTTGCTCTGAGTTGGAATCTGATTGAAAGCAGTGAGATTATTTGGAATGAATATTGAAGAAAATTTCGATGGAAAATATGTGTGAGTCAATTTCTGAAATTTTTTCGAAAATTCAACTGTTTTGAAAAAAAATTAGAAAACGCAATTTCTTTTAGTTTCAAAATTTCTCAGTTTTTTTGCGAATATCTTCAACTCTAATTGTCGTAGCGCAAAAATTTAAAGAGCAGCGTAAAGGTAAACTCATATTCCATCTATCCAGGTGATTTTTAGTGATTTTTTTCTAATTTGCTTCCAAAATAACAAAAAGACTACTAAGAACCTCTTAAATCGATCAAAAATGAAATATCCCTTAAAAAAAAAAAATATTCAACATTTTCCAATTTGCAAAAAATTCCCCAAGATGAGCTTCAGCATGTTTTCCATCGGAAATTTCTCCTGTTTTTTTCCTGAAATAATGGGAATTGTTCGGAAAATCTGAGGTTAAGTCTTCCAAGAATCGAGCAATAACTAATTTTATGATATTAAATTGTAAATAATTAGTGAATGATTCGAGATTCATTAGAGATTAATTCTTCCATCATTACCGTCGGAAATAATTAATTAGATACTTCCTCTCTTCATCGGCGTAAATTTGTTTACAACTTGTTAGAGAATAACAAATTGAAAGTTACGAATGGAGTTAGTCATTGGGTGCGTCAAGTTTGTAATTGAATAAACTTACTCACCTAGAGAAAAAAAACAAATTCCAAATACAACTAACAAAGTTTTCATTGGATTCACCATCTTCACTGTCGAATAATTTTTATTCTCAAATTTTTTTTGATATTAAAAGTTTAACTTTAGAAAAACGCAACACTTGTTGACTATCCACTAACGCCATGAAACCACCTGACGTCACTCATTGAGCTGGGCGTCGTCTCTCTTAATACTGTTCCCCTACTCCACCTGCAGGTTTCCACAGTGCCGTAGCTACAATACGAAATGAAATTATTTTCGAGAGCATTCGAGTAGGAAAAATTAGTGCAGAAAAATTTACATACATTCTTTTGAGAATATCTCAGAAATCATTAGGTTTAGGAAAAATTTTCAAGTGACATTTTTTGTAGAAAATTCGAAGTGCTTGAAAAAAGCCTCTCGAGAAATCCTCCTACACCTGACAGTTTTCGAGATATTTGCGAGAAAATGAAATTGACTGAACGAACGAAGAAGTCTCAAATGACATAGCAAATACTTATTTTATAAATATCTTGGAAGCTATCACGTTCAGAAAAAATTGTCAACAGTCCTTTTTCAAGGAAAATTCTACTCTCTACAAAGAGAACTTTAGACAAATTTTTCCTAAACCCAATAATTTCTGAGATATTCACAAAATAATCAAAACGAAATTCTTTCGACTCACTTATTTTTATCTTAATGGTGGGAAGATTTCAGAATGTATTGGGCTGAAGAGAATACCAAATGTACCCTCCATAAATTCTTAAAGTTCCAATAATTTCGAAGATAATCGCAAAATCTACATAGGTATCTAAACTTATCTTCAATTGCTAAATTAGAAAAAATTAACTATCAAATTTATTACAATCTTTTGTTCTTTGCACACCATCCAAAAAGTCTCAAGATAACAAGACAATTAAAGGACATAAGAAAGTGTTCAAAGAAAAATCATCAGAATGTGTGCGGTCATTCAGGGCAACTTTCCCCATTAAGATAAGAAAGTACCAATTGTTCTTCTGGGACTTGTAAGAAAAATTAACAAAAGAAGTAATAAGAACATTTCTCTGCCTAAATAAATGATTTTTTCCCCTAGAATTGAAAACTTATTCTTCACTAATATTATTTTCTTCTCCAATGTATATAATTATGATAAACTTAAATGTCATGCCAAGAAACATTTGAATAAGAAAACTGTCGCGGATGTAATTTAGTGCTCTAGGAAACTAGAACGCGTCAGCAGGGAGAATCATCTGAGTCGTTGCATTGCTAAAGATAAGAAGGTTGCATATTCGCTTGAACAAAGTTTTGATAGCCATTTTCCTTCTTGTACATTTGTGCGGGATGAAGGAAACTTCCCAGCCAATTTCTCCTCCTTAAACTCTTCGGAAAATACCCTCGAACTATTCCGTAGTTGACCGTGCTAGGAAAACACACCTCCATTATTCTGTTAACCTTGGTGTAATTGTTGGTTTGATTTTTTCAGATTAATTGTGTGTAATTGCTTTGTATTCAATTTGCGGTGTGTCGTAAGGTTGGAATTTTAAGGTTGGAAGTGAATGGAGGAAGACGCGAATAAATAATTGATGCATCGAATTGTTGATGCAATTTGATAAATTTTCAGAAGAATTGATTAACTTTATCGATCGTCACTAGATGTTGTCAGTAGGAATTGATAGTAATGACCAAGGTTCTTGGTTCTTCTTTTGAGGTTGGGTGGATTATTAACAGATGGCGCTACTGTCTCCATCTGCGTTTTGATTCAATTTAATGAGGAATAAAATATTTGATTTTTGAAATTTCAATAGGGGAGGACGGGGCAAAATGGACCCTCGGTGTTGAATCGTCCCCAGGTAAAATCGAAATCGGGGATAAAACGGACGGATTATTTCCGCAAGAATGTTTGAAACACTCCCTGGGATAATGAATCGAATTTTTTTTTTTTTTTTTTTATATAATTGGAATTTTTTGGGGTCCTCCATTTTGCCCCAAGTACCACATTTTGCCCCACTGGGCCCTTCCTTTACCGATGCGCCTTGACCGATCTAAACAGTAAAAAGATGCATAAAACCTAAGATATACTCAAATTGAGTGTGCTGTCTAATCCCGCTTTGATTATCTCGTTCTATTTCCCAAAAATTGACTTCAAAATAAAATTTTATGAATGATCTTTTTTCCTTCTTCTTTGCAATATTCACAATAGAATAAAGTTGACCCAACAAGTTGAACCAAGTAAAAATATATTAACATATTTTCGGATATCCACGATGTAATCGAGGACAGATAAGTTGGACATTGTATTGGCATCGCGTATCCCAAAAAAGCACATCTAAACCGATGGATACACGAGTTATAACCATTTGGGAATAAAATAGTGTCCATATGAAGCTTTTCAAAACGTTTTCTTCTCCATGAGTCAAAAAAGAAGCTACACGTTTTCCGATAATATTTTATACCTCTGACATTCTACAATTTCACCTGACATAACTTTCAAGAAATATGGCATCTCAAAGAAAATTAATAACAAATTAAATTTCTCATTCAGCCAATAAATTTACTTACAGTATTTCTCAACGTCTTGACATATTTCGTAGCAATAAAATTGTATTTTATATTAGCTAGATAGGAGAAAGGCGAAAGACACGAAGGGAAGAGTATATTCATTTTTTCTGTGAATAAAAAAGTAGAGGATATTCGCAGTGGGCGATGTAAATTATTCAAAATGGTTTTTCTATGATCCATGGTCGAGACTGGCAGTTGCGAACTATCCCTTTAAAATTCTTATATTATGTTCACTTTTTATAAAACCAATAATTTATGGCTTCCCCGTAGTACAAATGTATGCGATAAGTGCATGTGGGCATTAATATTTGATAAGTGCGTCTGACATTAACGAAATTGTCGTGAAATATCTCGGGAAAGAGAAAAAAAAAAATCTGATTTTTTTGTGTAGAAAAATTTCAGAGCTGCAAAAAAGGTTGTAACAGAAATTATTCTGCTTCCTTTAGATTCTGAGATATTTCATAAGAACTTTACAGCGAAGTAATGAAATTACAATTAATGAAATTACAATGACCGTTTTTTTTTTGCTTCTTTTTAGGGATCTCCCTCGCTTCAAAGATATTTCCAAAAAATTATTTTGTGAATAAAAGAATAGATATTCACAGCGGGTGAAAGTAAATTATTCAGAATGTCTTTTCTATGATCTACGCTGGAGTATGGCAGCTGCGGCGATCTATCCTTCTAAAAATTTTATCCTCTCTTCCATTCCACTGTCTTTTTATTTTCATTTATTTATTTATCTTCTCCTTTTCTCATCTGTACTAGTCCTGCAGAGTTACCAATAGCGTAAGAAAGTCCAGTACTACCACTTCACAAGCGGAGTAGTACGAACCCATGGGAATTCTTTACTTTCCTGACAGTCTACCGCATTTATCCTATCCAACACATTCAACATTTTACCTTCCCCCGTATACGGGCTTACAAAGCAAGTCCAGAATCCAATAAGTACGATAAGGCTTTTTGGCCCTTCAACGTTAACGTATTACGTGTATATCTATATTACGGTGACATGAATAGGTAGTGAATAGGGTGGGGTTTGCTTTTTCAAGAGAGAAAGAGTGAAAGAGGGGCTCGGTATCGCTCGCGGGCCAGTTCACACTTTCCCTCTTCTCGTTATG
The DNA here is from genome assembly GCA_018902275.1 of Aleiodes sp. PSUC_FEM 10030003. Lineage (NCBI taxonomy): Eukaryota > Metazoa > Arthropoda > Insecta > Hymenoptera > Braconidae > Aleiodes > Aleiodes sp. PSUC_FEM 10030003. The sequence goes on from JABSMS010001886.1 coordinate 5,360, forward strand.
TTTGTATGTATGGATGTAGGGGGATATTCACACGTATTTCGTATCGATGTGAGAATTTTTATACAAGATCTTTATTGCCTCTTGGGTTATTCAATTATTGAAACCCTTTTACATTGGGGTACCATCAATTCGTGCATTAGTTATCATTGACATATGAATTATGGGATATTGGGAAATTTTAGGGACATGCAATTCATTGATAGTGAATAATTGCAATTCATTGGTTTATGAAGACTTGTTTTATGATATCTATGGGCAATAAGCGGCTGCTTTTTGATTGAGTCTCATTCGTTGTCTAATTGGTTAGAGATGCTTCCTTCTATAGTAATCTGATGGAATCATCTTCGCGAGTTGGTAGCTCCAAAAATAGCTCAGGAACTAATGGCTTTTCTGCACCACAGGAAATTTCCCACTAGGAAGGGCTATCTATACTTTTTCCCAAATCTACACTTTCCGAAGGTATTTGCAATATAATCTGCATGAAATTTTTCGGATTATCTCTTTTCCGGAGGGTTGAGGAAAATTATAGTAACCCGCTATTTTTTTTTCGACATTGACTAAAAATAGAAGTGAAGGATTAAAAATTAAAATAATTAAGTTTTTTTATTGAAAATTCCTATTTCGATGCCTTATAGTTTTCTAAGAGGAGACTGGCGCGTTTACGCCGCTATACTTCTTTAAAATAAAATTTGAAAAAAATTGGAATTTCCATATTTCAATTGCAAACTTTATATTTGCAACAACATGAATTTCTCTATTTCCATTTTCATAATTCTGTTTGTAATGCAGAGGAAACAATTGCCGCAATTGTTATTTCAATAATACGATTTCTTTTTTAATATTGTTTTTCCCTCGTTTTATTTTTGTTATTAGCCCCCGTGCTCTCAGCACCCACTACAATCCACTACGGAACGAGCCATAGAGTGTGAATTGTCGGGTTGAGAACGGTAATACCTCCTTATTTCTTTTTCCGCCTGCTTTACTCCCAAGTCTCTCTGTGCTTTTCACCTCTTTTTTATTTTATTTTTCCTCCCTATGCCTGCTCTCTTCCTCCATATTTTTTTTTACCTCCCGTGCAACCATCTTCCTGCTCAACTTTTTTTTATTTTTCTCACTGTACTTGGCCGCTTTATTTTCCTCAACGAGAACGAATCTCATTAAAATTATCTCAACATGACCGAAGTACCGGCGAGATTGTATAGGTTACTGTAGCATCGACGCTCTTATATTTCATTTCTTTTCATAGAAGATATATTCGCACTGGTAGTCACCATCCAAGACTCAAAGGATACGTGAAAGAGGATTTTATAGATCCCGTGATAATCCTGGCAGTTAGAAATTTTTTTCATCAAAGATTATGCAATTTTATTCGTTAATTTTTTTTTTACATGAAAATTTTAAGATAATGGAAAATGAATTACTTGGAGGAGTCTATTTGAAATTAGAGTATAGAAAAGGCGGGAAAATGTATTTTAAAAATCATGGAAAAAATTAGTTATTTGGGTTAGATTTATTTTCTCATCCAGGTACCTGACCTCAGTGTAAAGTAATAAACCCTATTAATCCCAGTATCAGCGGCGTATAGGAGGAAATTAGTTAAAAATGAGTAATTATATTGATTCTTATGATTGAGCTCGGTGTTTTCACCTCTTTCTTAAATAGCATAATTATTTTCAGCTTGTATATCGTTTTTGGAATAGTATATTACCTCTTGATTATTTATGTAATCTTATTCCATATGAAGATGTAAATCCACGACGATTAGAAATTTAGACTTTTAATGAAATTCGAGAGAAAAATGAACAGCGTAGACTGCGAAACGCGCGCTAATTCCTCGCATGACAAACAAGTTCGGGGAATTGCAACAGCTGAGCTTGTGAAACAATATTCCCACTACGTGACGACTCTTGTGAGTGTTTCTGACCGTTCACAAGCAGCTCAACTAGTTCTTCCACTCAATGAGCTTTGAAAAAAAGTTCGCACCATATTTTACAGCATCATTGGTACTCTTACCGTTCAACTGAGTTACGTTTTTGAACTTTGTTATCGAAACTTCCGTTTATGCCAGCCGTGCCCATCTCACTCCGATGTTTTTCATGACGTGACGTGAGTAACATGTAGAGACTAACTCTGTGCGTTGCGTGTGTGTGTGTTAGGGACTATCTTTAGAGTCAACAGACCGGGTAATGCATATTGTTCGGTGGGGCCACAGAGATCAACTGGATAATTGATGCATCACTGCTTCTAATTTTGCTTTCGAATTTCGTTTCACCAAGTTTAAATTATGACTCGTCAAAATTCATTAACTTTTGATAAACTCATTTTTTTCTTCCTTTGTTCCGAGAATGTTGAGTTGTTGAGGATTGATGAATTATTGTGCGATATTATTCTTGCAATTGAAAATTTCCAGTTTAGTGATAATAAAGCTGAGGGATTTTCGAAAATTTTACAATTCCATTAAATAGAAAGAAAAATTCTCGCTGGGAAGTAGTATAATACAATCCGTGCTGGACGAAAATTTTCCGAGACAATAGGGAAAACTAGAAATCAAATGAATAATCAAAAAAATCCTTGATTGAAAATAATTTAATCAAAAATATTTTCATGCCTCGAAAATTTATGATGGTTTTTTTCACTTCGGAATTTTCTTTTCCATAAATTTGTGTCAATATTTGACCCTCTCGTGACAAAAACCTTCGGTCTCGGTGTTGAAGAAAAATATATGATGGAAAAAGGGATTGGAATTGTAGAGGAAAAAAAATATTAGTAGAGAATATCGAGGACAGTAAATTCGTTTTATACGGCGTTTTGTGCGGTGGGAATGACGGATGAATACGAATTGCAAATATCAATCTAGAGACTATTCAATTAACGTTTCCATATAGCCGTGTATATAGATTTTTATTTTCAAATTCCTCTTGTATTACAGAGAGTACAGAGGGACTCTCTATCCGGAAATCGAGTGTTCTTTCGAGAGGAAAATGCAGAAAAAGGAAGGAAAGAAAATATGAGAAATCACGGTTTTGTCTCTACTTTGGATTCAGTAAATGAAATTGTTGATCGATTAATTCATCAATACAATATTATTCGTAATTGAGAAGGGAATTTTTTATATAATTCCATAATAAACTCTCAAACTTCTAAAATCCGTCAAGTCCAGAAAAATCGATCTGATCCAAGTTTTTTTTGAGGCTTGAACCAAAAAACTAGAGAAATCCAATGGAAATTCCATGAAATCTTTGAAATTTAATCTAAAATAAATAGAAACGCTACATAATGTTACTATTTATTTTAGAAGTTTGAAGAATTCATTCAGAAAATCAGGAAGAGTCATAGAAGATTTCAAGAAATTTGCATAGGAAGATGAAACGGCACACATCATTTCATGCTTTGTTTCAGTTGAAATGATATTAATAATAATGATGCTGTGACTATTCTGATCGTATCTTCTTATATTTTAACGATTAAATGCAGCTATTTCGATCATTTCCCCAGTGTATTTAAATGTAAGGAAAAGGAAAAAAATATCCTCAAAAGATAGTCTTCTCATTCAATCGCATCAACTTTTCCCTAACAATAGAACATTCCTCTTGAAACTTGAACCTTTAACATTTCATTTTGATACACGGAAATTCTTTACTCGACAAAATTGATACAGATATTATTCCACATGAATTGAAGGTGAAAATTTCAAAACGAGTCGGCACGAAAGAGGGGTGTGTAACAGTTTAGATAGAAAGATGGGTAGGTAAAGGAAGGCTAGAGAGAGAGAGAAGAGAAGAGAAGCTGAATGCTCGACGGAGCGTGCAATTTATGTTTATAGGTGGTACAGCTCGATTTCACGTGGAAATAACTTACCGGATCAGACGCTCAATATTACCTATGCGAAAAACGATTACATCGATCGACATAGGAGAGGTTATGGGCCGTATTCTGCGTTAGGAGAACCTGGATGAAATAAAGGTAGGCGGGGAAGTGACGTTTACCTATGATAAGTAAGGATTTTCGTTGAAAACTATTTTTATTCTTTCAAGTTTTTAGATAAAAGGAAGAATTTATGATTTTTGTTTTTTTCCCTTTTTTTTGTTGGTGGGAGAGAACACTTCAATTTCAATACTTACATTAAAAATTCATAAGTTGCAGCATGCGGAAGAATAAAAATAAAAGAGCTCAGATAGATGAAAAAAATGAGGGAAAGAATGAGAGCGATTACCATTTTACTTGGTTGCGCACTCTACCTTATTTTTATCGTATATTGGAGAGATGAACGTGGCTTTTCCGGTTATGTATACATGTATATATATTCAATTGGCCCCAGGGAACAACGTTATTGCTTCTTCGAGACGAATCGTCCCTTCTTCTTTTCTTTGAAAATTGTTTTTTTTTTTGTTATTTCTCTCTCAAACTGGAAAGCTCATCCACCGAAAGATTGTGTCTACAAACTATCACGAAGTTAACCCAAATGTGTTATAGAATAAAGAGAATTTCGATAAAAGTTCTATCTCTGACAGGAACAAATTTATTCCGACAAAAACGAACAACTCACCTTTTTCAATTATTTTATATTATTTAAAAAAGTGAATGTTGAGCTTTTTTCTTTCCACTTGTTTAGAAAAATTCAGATTCCATTGAGAAGCGTTATTTCCGTTATATCCAATTAAGACTTCAATTTTCTTGAATGTTACCAAACATCATTTGAGATAACTTACCTATTTCTGCTTAGATAGCACCGAAATTGCCGTCACACGTGTCTAAACGTAAAGCTCCTGGTATTACGTAGAAAACACGTTCAGAGTATCAAGTTTGTTGATTGAATGGCTTTGAACAAGCTGAGCTTGCAATCAACTCAAATCACTATTATTCGCTATTGGAAGTAGAGAAAAATTGTGTTGCATTCGATTAATAGGAGGAATCTAAAATGAGCATTGTGAGGGACGATTCTCGTTATAAGAGCGCATTTCTTTAAGAACCTAGCTGAATGAATGATACATGAAAAACTTTGAATTCAGAAGAATAATGAACAAGCTCTTATGAGTAGACAAAATAAAGCGAATGATGTTTATGATTCATAATGATTGGATTATTATTTGGGTGATTGTGAAGGAGACTAAAACGAAAGAAAATCTGTTGTTCTCCTACAGAGATCCTTTACGTATCGAATTTCTTATTTTTCGATTGACTCATTTATCTGCTATTTGAGGCTCTTATGATATCATTCATCCACTAAATTTTTTCTATATTTTGTTAACAATTTGCAATGCTCAAATAATTTTCCCAAATTTTGTATCTATCCGGAATCTTTTTCGAAGCCGTCATAACAATGGCAGCCTCCAATTTTAAACTGTATTCCTTCCAGTGATTGGTATGCATCCATTCATCTATTTTTTGCCACCTAATTCTCTGACGTCAACCCTTTTCACCTTAATTCAAAGTTTACGCCACTTAGTACTTATATGCAAGGTTGCCATCTACAAATTGTCAATTTTTTGTGAAATTCAAATTTTTTCGAAATTTTTTTTATAGCATTTCGAGATTTCTCTCGGAACACATGAATTTGTATATTTTAATCAACATACTTGACTCCATATTTTTCTCTGTTAACTAAATTGCACCGATACGATCAAGTCATGCTGAGAATAAATCGTTAACAGGAGAGTCAAACATGTTTAAAAATGAATAAAACTACTCACTCAATCTAGTCTAAAATAGAGAGGATTCTCGTAAATATTTTGCCGTACAAGATTGGTCGATGAATAATTTAAAAACCTCCCATCGGCCAATAGCATTTTAATGTCAGTGCTTTTTGAAAGAGTTCACTTAGACTTATCTTACATGCTCTACACAAGTATATACATTTCCGCCGGCTCATCCTCTTCCCTTTTTTTTATTTTCTTTTTCTCTCGGTGTTGTTCGGTGGCTTTTCAAAAAGGAGTATATCCCATTTGGAGATTCTGACACGAGAAAGCTCTCCGGAGTATTTGTAACCAAAGCAAAATTCCGATCAATGTCAATCGATTCATCTCACATCGATAAAAGAAAAGAAAAATAAAGAAAAAAGAAGGAGAAGTTTTTACTGGAGTGTGGTACTCGGAAGTATTGAAGGTGTTGAGTGTGACTGAATAGAATGAGTCTGGATGAATCGTCACGCTCTTGATATATTGCACCACGTATCTATTAATTCCTTTTAACAGCTTCGTGACTTGAAGCAACTGTAATTTCGTGCCACCAATGGTGACAAATATCGTTTCATAAAGTGCTGAAAAGGAGGGATGAGAGAGTTGCAAAAGGTGCTGACCTCGGATCGATTCTCCTACGCTTTTGGCGAAAATTCCCGTCTCATCGGCTTCCATTGCAGATGTCTAGACTTCATAAACATGCACATTAATGCTTTAAATCGTTACCTATACCCTATCTGCACGTATAACGCACGCTTTGAGGAGAAAATCCCTGAAAATCATGGGAAAACAATCATAACTCCAAAGATCACTCAATATTTGTTCTGCTGCATTTCTATCTGTGTATTGTCCTCCGAAATAATTGAATACCAAGTCATCAAAGTGTTAACTACAGTTAGAATGCCGAAAATACCGTCGTGGGACTATCAAAACTCCTCGTCAACAACAATTGAATCTCCAAGAGGCACTATATATATTCCATCTTGAGGTGAACAATGTCTGTATACACGTACCATTTGGTACGTACCTCGTATGGTACATGATTTGGTACGTCTCAAGAGGGAGTACGAGCCTCCCGTCCAATTAAGCTTTTACCTCACCAGTGCTATCCTCCATTAATTTACAATCAGCATCAACTAAATTACTTAGCCACAAAAATTTCTCAATAACTAGTGAATGTCCAAAAATTTTAATAATTCAATCATCCATTTGGTTGAGAAAAATATTACTTTTTTTTTAACGAAGTCAATTTATGAGAAAAGTTACGTAATTGCTGACTAACTGAGTAAGCTGAAGAAAAGTGCAATCGCCTTCAACAGTCTTTTCGAGTTTTATTTTATTGTCGTTTTTTTTTTCTGCTCGTGCATTTCCGGGACTATGCCAAGAAGAAGACTATATTATACCCTAGGGACAAAAAGAAGCACGTGAAGCGCGCCAGAACGGAAGAAAGAGTGGAATATTTAAGAAGCAAGGACTTACTTCAGAATGTCGACAAGTACAGGAAAGAAAATAGAAGGCCCGCTCAACTATCCAGGATTCGTGAAAATTCTCCTTTCAACTCATTCCAATTAGCTTTCCTTTCCTCCCTTTCTTTTTTCGTAGGTTTTTTAAATTTTTATTTTCTTTGCCATTCTTGAGAAGCCACTCCAGAAGAAACAGCCTGAGTGCACGTACCTCGTTAGCGAGGCATTAGCAACTCTTTTGGGCGAGCCAAAATAGCCAGAGATATTGTTTCTATACATACCTATGTCTATGTTAAAAAGATAATGCAGATTTTTAATTTTTCATTGTCTGTATGGTTATTACTGCAATTATGCAGACATTGAAGTATATTAGTAGTCTCAATTGGGGTTATCTCAGCTCATTTTTGAAGAGGAATTACAAAATATAAATTAGCCCAAAAACGTTAACCATCTAGTTATTATAAATCACAAGCATTACTCACAATAACGAAAGGAATTCTTTTATGATGATTCAGAGGATATTCATCATTCGGTCGAAAATTTTCCAACAGTATATGCATAAGTTTCTTTTCAACCCTTTGAACTATTGAACGTAAGAATGGAACATGCGCCGGGTAATGTGTAACTACCAAAATACCTCAAGATCATTAACTATCCTGTGATTCCCTGCAGATTCCCGTAATTCAAAGGAAAGTCAATTTTTAATGAACCTCCAATAAAATATTCAATATTTATAGAAGGCTTAATCACTTGAAGTTTTGAGGAACTTTTTTCCACCGTGTTTAACTTTTAACATAGGGATGGGAAAAGTGTGTCGATCGATAGTTTTTGAAGTTTAACTCATATATATTCCATGAAAGATATGTTGAGAACAGAAGAAAATTCACAGTGACGTGTGCACGCCTCAAGAAAGTGTAATTTGAAATCTCCAAGGCTCTAACCATGAAATTCTTTTCTGTTCAGTTACTCTTTTTTTGTCCCACCCCACCTTTTATTCTCTCTAGACCCGATGTTCTTATGAAACTGTTCGTACGAGTTTTTTTTCTTTCCTTCATGAAAAAGAATCGTGGAAAAAGGTAACATTCGAATGTAAAAAGCGATTTTTGATATAGTTCAGTATTGTTTCCGTAGTTTGACATTTTATAAGAAAGTTCAGTACGTATTCCTTAGACATCTTTTTCGTGTCATACATTTCACTCCATTGTATCCTACGAAAATTCTCAATGAAGAAAATAAGAGATCGCAAAGACTTTTTTAACTCTCATTTTATACTATACTTTTTCTTCCTTCCTCTTACGATGGAAACCAGCGACTTACTGAAGTTTAAACCTTCTTTTCATGTAAAACATTAAAAAGTGAGGAATAATAATAAGAAAGGAAGAATATGCTATAATGGCAAATCATATTAAATCATTTCGGTGAGAGAAATAAGTACTTTAACTTCCAAGAACACAAACTATTTTTTGAAAAAAATTCATCACGAAATTCTTCAATTTATCTGAGAATAAAAAAAGTTTTGAAAATAAAGAAGGAAGAATTTAAATTGCAATATGAATTTTCACGAATTCATTTACTCGGATGTCCCAAATGCCAAACCAAATTTAATAAACAAGACAATTAACAAATTCCACGAAAACTCTAAAGTCCATTAACGTGAAAAAGTCGTTTTTACGAGCTTTGCCTCATTCTCTAATTGCCTCAAACGTACTTTAATGCATAGATTAAACTGATAAAGAATTACGTGATTAGGAAATCTTTTTAATATTAAGACTATCATCTTCTGCTGTACAGTGCAGTTGTCTTTGAGAATTAGAAATCTGTAATTCGTTTTATGGCTTTGAGGTTAGTTTCATGATTTAAAAATGCAGAAAAATGATTAAGGTACTTCTGTTGGTGTGTCGAATCTATGAAAGAATTGTTGAAAGTTTAGAATCGACTTTCCTAACTATAAACAAAATTGCTGCATAATTTGAAGGTGCTTCGCAAGTTCATTTATGACAATAAGATTTCAATTTGCTGGTTTTACATTCACTTTTTGCCTGGACTGTACGGAGAGAAACACATTAATTCTAGATTGAAGACATAGTATCAAAAAATTCGAATTTATTAATTGAAGTATGTAGAAATTCGCAAGAATTTTCAAATTATATTAAGTGCCATAATTGAATCAGAATAAGTCATTGTGTTGGGTTTGGTGACCAATCCCGGGTTAAATTATAACCATTTCGCTATCGAGATTTTCTAACAATATCACAGTTACTGAAATGTATGCAATTGAATACAATTTCCGTTGTGCTCGTTTTAGTCTCTCTTTCATTTTCCTCTCTTTTGCTTATTTACAAAACCGAAACAACTGAAGAAGAGAAGCGAGAGAAAGAGAAGGAAGTGCCTCTGGATATTCTTCACATATATATCCCGGAGGAGAATGATTCCTCGGAGGAGTCCTGAAACGAGACCCTCGTTCTGACTATACCCCTGAGTTAGAGAATGAACATTTGGAATCCTTATCATTTCGAGTGATCCTTTTTACCACCTTTTATTTCAGTTCTTTTCTCTCCACCCTCTTCAAACGCTTTCTATACGTGGCTCGCTTACCTACAACTCACGTCAACGTATAATAAAATACATAGCATTTTCTCTTTTACTCACTATACTTCTGTATCTCACAAGAAAACGTGCAAATCGAGACAGAGTATCACCCTTCTTCAAGAAGTCTCTCTTTTCCTTACTTTTTTTTTATCTGAAAAATAAAGAGAAAATGCTTCACTCTCTCTCTCAGCTTCGTATTTATGGCAGTTTATCTTTGTCCTGATGTTTTATTTGATGGAATTCTCGAGAATTCTTCGGAGGACTAATGTTGAGGATAATACTATCAATTGATAACAACGAAAAATAACAGAAATATATTAAGTGGAATGAATTATTCTGCGGAAAATGAGTTTATCGTATTTTTTTCGGTAATTTCGGGGAATCCTTCAAGATAAACAGAGAGAGAAGTGCCTCGAGGGGTCAGTGAAGAAGTGAGGGTATTCTCCACTGAGAAAATTAATAAACTTAATTAATCGCGTTCTACTGAATTTCTCACTTCCTTTTCTATCTTTACAATGAAGAGGCTCTTCTTGAGGATGGTATATTTTTAAATGAAATCGAAGAGTATATATCTGCATTCTTACTCAGCATTAGCCATACCTCATAAAAAGAGATGAAGATTCCATATCTCGGGAACCATACTCAGAAGTTCCACATAAATTTACAGAAAAATCAAAGATCATTTTTATTGTGAATTTACGTTTTTCGCTAAGGAGAAACATTAATTCTTCATTTGATCAATGAAATCATGTAAATTTCTTTTATCGAAATAGATCACAAAAATTCTGAAAGATAATTGAATCTCATTTACTTTGGTACAACCAAAAAATTAGAAAGAATATCTATTTTCTCTCGGCTTATCACCATTATTCAGAATCCTTGGAAACACGTTGTGACTGAAACGTGAGTGCAGTTACCTTTCCAAATGAGTTTCACATAAGTCAAGGAAACATGTCATTTTAGTTAGGTAAATTGTTGAAAAGCCAGTGAGGAACATTAGCAAAGTTCATGTCTGGTTTCCGTGTAAAGTCTCAGTGGGTGAAAGGATCGTGGCTCTTTCGGTTTACTTGGACATTTGTACATTATCACCGACTATCCATCACTGTTACAAACTTACTTCTTACACTGATAACACTTGCGAACTCTGTGCCATTGAAAATTGAAAATGCTCATCAACTCATTAATATCCTTTTGTGGTTTTATTTTCCACATGGATGTTCTTGTTAATTACACTGTATTATTCTGAAAGGACTATCACTTAAAATTTGGCAACATTTCTTGGCAAAAAAAGGTGTTATGAGCATACCCATTAATTTCGGTTGCATTTCGAAGTATTATGCTTCCATACATTACGAAAAAAAGTTATGCGTCAAAATTATACTCCCTCAAGAAGGCAAGAAGCAAAAATATTCTCACGTCGTATTAATGGAAAACAAGCAGGGACTTAACTACGTGCGTGTAATTCAGAAGCCTCCTTCCTAGTGCGATATTCAATTTCCTCGTACGTCGAAGGAAAGTGGAAATACCGACAGCGAACACTAAGATCAAACAAAAACTTTGGAGTACCTAGTATCGATGTCGAAAAATTTCGACTACACTAGGACTGTTTGCCGCACCGTCGCCCCGTACTTGAAGGGTTATTAATGAGGTATTCATAAAAGGAAAAAGAAGTACATTTTTTATGCAATGGTATCATCCGTTATAGTATATGCAACAATAATATTTTGCCGAGTAATTACAGACCATAATACTTAGACGTTCTCCCTGAGAAGTAATTGCAAAATTGAGTAAAGTGAAATGTTTGAATTCATTCTAACATAATCTCTCTTCAATATTTCATAATTATAATTAAGAACATGACAAAGGAAATGTGTCCTCCTTTCCACGTTTTATTTTAACCTGTTTAAAACAGAAAAAAAATGAGAAAAATGAAGATATACGTGCTGTACGTTCCAAACCCAATTGCATTTGCATCGTAAAGTCCTTGGACGCGATTTTAGAGCCCTTTTTAATTAACTCCCGTATGCCACGCGCGTTTCGTACAAAAATATAATGCACTGTGTATAGTTTCCCTCGTTCTCTCCCGCTCTATGCATGAGAGAAATGGAGGATAATGAAAATAATAAAAGGTGGTATATATATATA